>LBNU01028195.1:69831-91729 GCA_014162995.1 Artemisia annua | reverse complement strand
ACTTGGTTGATTAAGATCAATATGAAAGATGAAAGAACAAGAGTTTCCTTAAGATATGAAATTAACCAACCATATTAAAGAGTTACATAGTGTCCTATTTATAGGAGAGGGATAGGGCAACACTCCCTTCCTTCCCTATCTTCTATGTCGTGGGCTTTCAAGGCCCATTGGACACTTATTGGACTCGTCTTATAACCATACGAGTATTAAGCTAAAACGTAAATAAAAGTGATAATACTAGCAACCTATTACATTTATTGAAATGACCGAGACTTGACTGAATAGTTGAAAACTATGATCCTAACAATTTTCTTTTACAAAACTATTACACTACTGAAAATATGGAACTTTTTTTAAGACAAACTTTGTGGAACTCAAAAATAAGCTCTTGGTGAGCTTAAGTTTCCAACAGTTAAGCTTTTTCAAGTTTAATTTGGATTTTTGGGGTTCAAAAGCTACTAACAAGCAACAATCTGAGAACCAAGAGTAAAACAAGTTACAAACAAGCTGAGTGTACTTAGATGAAGCTAAAACAAGCAAAGGGATTCAATGAATAAGCCAATTAGATCAAATAAGCAAATCCAATTTGCCCTGTGAACAAAACAGGTTTGCAGGCTTGTTTAAGAGCACTTATAGCTTATCAAATAAGCTCTAAAGCCAAAGATAAGCCTAGAACCTACAAGTTGGCCATGAGAGCTTTACAAAAAGCCAAATCTCTCAAGCTAAGGTCCACAAATAAGCTCTGGGTGAGCTTATGAACTTGACTCAGATACACTGATGAGTCAGTGTATCTGTGTGATGGGACAAACTTGAGAAGCAAAATAAGTAGTCTAGATGTCAAGCACATGCATAAGCAATAGGCCAGAAGGGCTTCTCAAATCAACAAGATTCACAAGCTAAGGCTAACTAATAAGCAATATATGAGCCTCAGAAAAAGAGCTTATGAGCCTATATGCCCTGGTGCAGGGCACACTTGATGCAAACAGGCAAGTTCAAGCCCTCATTAAGCTAGTAAAAGAAATCTAAAAATTAAAACAAAAATAGTCCAATAATAACAAGCTACCAAATGTTAAGATTCCAAAAGCTCATAAGCTAACTCTTAATATTGAGATCAAGAAAACTCTCTACATTTTTGTGAAAATTGACAACTAATGCAAGTTTGACTTTTGAGAAATGATAAACTTGTTGACTTTTGAGAGTTTCCAGTGATCTATAATGACTGAGAATGTAACATTATGCTGAATTGAGACTGAAATTAGCTAAATTAACCAACTAAGCAACTAATGACATGATTATACAACTAAAATCTCCCAACAGTGAACAATTCAAGGTCTCAAAGAAGGATTTTGACTTTTTAATGAAAAGACACTAGATTTAAGGTTTGAAAGACCTAATAGAGACTAAAGAAGCATGCCTCAATAAGTAACAACAACAATTACTCACTACTCAGTGGTGAAATCCACTGATCCAAACACACCTTAACTAATATGTAAATGAGATTTTAAAAGCATATGCATGATCTAGGCTACAAGACTGATTCAGAAGCACATAATATGATCCTATTAACTGATTTAACTTCAGAATTACCAATTTAAACAATAAACACTTCAGAATTACTATGATGCTAAAATGACAATTATGAGACAAAGTTGGCAACAATGAAAACTAATGAACAAGTGGATCTAATTAAACAACAAATCTTTTCTGACATACTAAATAAGCACAAAGAAACAGAAAAATCAGCCAATGAGATAAGCTACAGTGAAAATGCAAATTTGAGAAAAAGGCTTACAAAGTGAATCCAACTGAGAATCAGGTAACCAAGGCCAATAACACTTCCTATAGCCTCCCTTGAGGCACTAATACCACAGCAATCCATAATCTTCCAAACTGATTTTTGATTTTTCATTATTCTTGAGGTATTTTTAAGTTTTTTTAACTAAGACTTGTTTGAATGATCACTAAGCTTGGAGAAGCTTATGAATGACTTAAAATGGCTCAAATGAACAGGTTACAACAAATTGTAACAACTTTTAGCTAAAATGAGAATTTAAGGAGTTTTAAGCATAAACTGAAATTGATTAAAATAACTGAAATTGTTTACTGAGATAGCTTAGGAATACATTAAAACATTTGAAATTACAATTTAGAGCTAAATTCTACTACTTGAATTGGAAAATAAGCTTAAACGACTACACTACAACTACATTAACTACTACTAGCTAACTACCCCCCTCTCTTTCTTTTTTTCTTCACTTTTATAGACTTAGGAGGAGTTCTGAACATTTCCCACTACAATTTGGACCATTGGATGCATTGAAATGATCTTAGCCGTTCAAAGATTTTTGGCGCCAAAAGTGATTTTTGCAATTTGCTCTGTGATGGAGTGTGAGGGTGAAAGGGTAGGGTTTATAGGGTAGGGTAGGGGTGGTGGAGGTGATGGGTAAGAGTGGTGGGCAAGTGGTGATGGTGGATAAGGAAAACCAGGGTGGTTTTGGTTTGCAGTGGTGGAGGGAAAAAAGGGGATGAATGGTGGGTTTGACTGGTATTTTGACCAGGTTTTATTAATAAAAGGGTGTTGGGTTTTGGTTGGGCCTGGGTTTGTAGTGGGCTAAGGGTAAAAAGGGGTGTGTGGTGGATTGGTTGGATTGGGTTTATTAATGGGATGGGGTATTTATGGGTTAGTAAATAAAATAGGCCCGTTTGGTTTAGGATAAAACACAAGGACCATAATTGTAATTAGCTGAAAATGAGGGGTGAGTTCTGCCAATCTCCCAAAGTTATTACAGGGACCACTTTTGCCAAGTTTCAATAACTTAACCCAAGGACCATAAATGCTAATTTTCCAATTTTACACCTCCGGGGGTATTTTCTGCCAATTTGGAAACTTGAGGGGCCATTTCGCCAATTGTTGAAATTTGCAATCCAAAGGTTGAAATTATCATTCCTTGATTCCTGGGGAACTATTGTTGACTTTTCTTCAAAATAAATCTTCCAGGGACCAATTCTGACAATTTCTGAAAGTTGAGGGACTGATTCTGTCAATTATGCAAACTTTGCTCATTTTTCGTCTGTTTTCAATCCTTTTGTACCTCAAACTCATAAAAACACAATACAAGGATATTTGTAACATTATATGGTCATTTTGGGTGTTTTTGGTCATTTTTGTGGGTTAAATAAGGTAAAAGATATGTGTAATTACACATATCAACAACCAATAAGACTTATGGGTCTAAAATCATTCAAACTAAGAGGATCGTCAATTTTAGGCACAAGAGCAATAAAAGAAGATTTGCAACCTTTAGGGATGGAAGACATTGTTTCGAATTCTTTGACATATGAGATTATGTCACCGCCAAAAACATCCCAATGTTTCTTAAAAGCTTGAAAGTGAAACCATCCGGCCCAGGACCTTTTTCACCACCACAAGACCAAACCGCGTCTTTAATTTCTTGAATTGAGAAGGGAATATCAAGCATGGAAGATTCATCAACATTGAGGCGTTTAAAGAGGTTACTCGTATAGGAAGGCCTAGACATATCATCTTCATGGAACTTTGCTTTAAAGTAATTAAAGATGTTTTTTTTTGATAATTAGAGGTCGTTCTGTCACCCAAACACCTAGAATATTAAACACCTTGAATATTAAGACCATTAATTCTTGAGCGATTCCTTTTGCAATTAATTACCCCATGGAAATATCTTGAATTCTCATCCCCCTCATTGAACATGTAAAAACACAATAAGCAAAAATCTATCCCCCGTAGGGATCGAAAACTAGTATTTAATAAAAGGATATGAAAATTAAGAACATTGAACATTAGTATATAAAATTGAATTTAATATTAGATCTTTTTAAATGTTTAAGGCTTGATTATAAATGACATTAACCAATCAAAATATAACGTTATTTACAATTAAGTCCAAAAATGAAAAATGGAGTTCCAATGCATACGTAGTTTTACTTTTATTATAAAAAATATAAATCTGATTCAATTTTGTCTTTTATTTGTTGAATGCGTGGGCTCAGTTTTGTCGCATTGCGAAATAAAGCTGTCCTAGTAATTAGGTTAAGGAAAATAGGTAGTACCCCATTAAAATTTATTCAATGATACATCTAGTCTCTTGGATTTTATGTCATGATGTCTATACCCAAACTGAGCATATTCCTTGGGAACAATATCTCTTTTAGCTGCGCAAGAATATGAACAAGAGACATGCATCTAAACTCTCTAATTCCTATCATAATGATCTAGTAAGAAGTTTACAAGGTGCCGCTACAACTTCCCTCTCTCTTTCATGAAATATTCGATAGTGAATCTATTGGCACCATAGTTATGACACACAATTTGGACCTAATGGCCGACCCAATAATATCTGTGAATAGGGAACCCTGTTGGCAACAACTATGATGTAGTTGCAGACCTACCCGGCCGGGAGAGGACAACCACTTATTCCCGCTATAAAATATTGGTCCAATTTAGTTTTATCAAAGATTCATTTTGCAAAAAGGTTCTTAAAATATTTAATTCCCATAGTGTATAAAGATGTATATATAAAAAATAAATAAACAAACTTTTAATATAATTTATTATATCTAAAAGTATCATTATCTTTCTATAAATTCTGATTTAGCAAATAACATTAATTTATAGTAGTTATTACTTGTGAAAAATCAACCCATTTTATAAACAAACCAAAATAAGACAATGCAATCCATCTATATTTAGAAGAAAAATAACCACTATTACATCGTAAAAACTTTTTCACACACATTTAAAATTATTTTCTAAACAAGTAATGTTTCCAATGTTTTCACACTCTAAGTCAAACCTTAAACCCGCCACCTCATCAAAATTCAAAACTGAAGCAAAAAAAGGGTTCCAAATAATGCAATTTTGGTAAATCCAAAAAAAATTAAGGGTATAACTGTCACAAACACAACCGAAAATAAATCACAGTAACAGACACACATTTGCTCACAAACAAAGACACTCAACAACTTTAAAAATATAAAACATTAAAAAATCCAAACTGTTATCCAGCAATGAATTCCGACGAGGTAATATACACTTTTACACATTTCTAGTGATGACGTCATCTAGTTACACTTTTTAAAACTTTTTGTAGGGTTTAATTGCTTTTTGTTACATTTAAATGATGACGAATCATGAATGACCACATAACAACTTAACTGAAAGATGTTGCACCATCTTTTAAGGGTTTCATTGCTTTCTTTTCTTTTCTTTATGGTTATATTTAAATGATGATTGTTTGGTTTGGTTCGTGGTAGAAGATGAATGAAGTGAAGAAGGCGTATGCGAATATGATATTGAATATAACAAAAGAAGCAGCTGCGAGGGTGATGGTTTCTGAGAGGAAAGCTGCAAGATTGGAAGAGGAGATCAAAAGGTCGAAAGATGAAGCGGTTTTTATGCTTATGAGACTTAAGCAAATGATGGATGCTAAGGTATAACTATCACAATTTTGAATTTTTAAACTTTGGTTTTTTTAGCATTTGTGGTATAACAAGAAGCTTGTTTTTTGGATGAAGGTTTGTGTTTGTTTAGGTTGTTTGATTCCATCGATTTTTGATATTGATGCTTTTATATCTAGGTTTTCAAATGCACTATTTTGATTTTTCGAATTCATTTTATAAGTAATTAATTTGTGTCTATATGTGGGTGAGTTCATGCTTAATGACTAGATCGATGGCCAAAAGGTCGGAAACTAAGAGTTATTGTTTTTGGAATTTAAGTTGATGGTTTATGTACCAAGGGTTTATCATCATCTTAGAGATGTTATATATGTGATCCGTGTTTTAATAACCACTATTAGGATTTTGTTTTGTTCTTGTTGTTGTAACTTCGTGCTATGATCCAATCAAGTCTTTGCGATATATTTTCTAGCATTTGTTCTAAACTAAGGGGTTTTCGTTTTTGTTTTCAGAGAGCTTCTTTTTATTTAGGTTTACCTGATTCAGTTAACTATCAATCGGTATTATGGTATCTGCTTTCTTTACGTAGTTTTTTTTTTTAATCATTGAGATCTTCTTTGGTTCTTAAATTCAAATGCTGCTATTAAGATTTTGTGCTTTTCTTGCTATTGTAACTAGCTAGCGCTATGATTCTAGGAAGTATTTGAGCTAGTTCTTAGAATTTGTGACAGAGTTGAGGTTTCCTTTTTGTTTTAGGGTTTTGGTATTTTATGTTAGTTGATCCGAATAGCTTATATTTTTGAGATTTTATGTATCTAGTTTTTCTGGTCCAATTGATGTACATGTTCTCTTTTAATTTATTGGTTGATTTTAAGATTGTCTGTTGTACTTGCTGCTATAACTTTGTGCTATGAAGTCTTTTGTTGTACTTTCTTTGGTTAAAGGGTTGGGAAACATTTTTAGGTCTCTTCAGTCTTCATGGATTGTGTATATTTTACTTGCTGATTAAAATGGTTTAAGTATATTTAGTTAACTGCAAGCACAGCCATCGCCGGGAGATTTCTTTTTTGGTGAATTTGGAGAAATTTGAAACGACACTACTGGATTCCAAGGATTATATATAACACATTTATATATTATGTGTTTGCATGCTCATCTATGGTATTATGACTTATGACATGTGTTAAAACTTTTACTAATTAAGCTGTCCATCTTAAAAAGTTTCCATCATTTTTGGTTTTTGTCATTTGACTAAGGATTATTCAGCTTTTAGAAACACATGCAGCTTTGCTTCTGAGTGAGCTTTGTGTGTCATTGAGACCATTAGATAGAGTGATAGACTTAAAATTATCTTATTAAGCATGTCTATTCTTTTTTTGGACGGCAATTGTGGCTACATGGCCCCTAGCCCAGAAGGCGTAGCGAGCCCACACAACCAGGTTGGGTCCAGCCCAGAAGGCAATGGCACCCTTCCCTTTATGCACGCAGGAGGAAGCCCCTATCACCCTAGACAAGACTCGAACTTGACCTTGCCTAGGAGGGTAAAACCTCCATACCGCTAGACCAGAGGCCCATTGGTTAAGCATGTCTATTAATTCTGGAGATCCACTAATTTTTCATCCTTATAAGTAGTTCAGTATTTTGTGGTTTGTTATTAAACTGGGATGTACATGTTTGAATCTTAGCGGATGTATCTGTTGCTGTTTGCGGCATTTGAACAGGGTATCTGCTAAGCTGTCTTCTGTAAACAAATATTTTACTATTTTGTCGTTTGTTATTAGTTGTGACGTGCATGTTCGGTTGTTATAAACACATGAAACCATGTTTCATATATATATCATTTCTGTTATGTGGCTTAGGAGATCCAGAAACGCTTCTACTTCTTCTTCTTCTTTTTTTTTTTTCTTTTTTTCTTTTTTTTTTTTTTTTTTTTTCTTTTTTTTTCATCTGGTACTGGATGTAATTTTTTAAATCTTAATTAGTTGACGTATATGTTTGTCGTTTGCGCTTTTAAGCTCAGGGGATCTAATAAGCTGTCTTTCTTATTAATGTTTAGCTATTTTGTTGTTTGTCATTAACTGTGACGTATATGTTTGTTGTTTGTGCTTTTAAGCTTATGGGATCTACTAAGTTGTCTTCCTTATAAATATTTGAATATTTTGTCGTTTTTCATTAATTGTAACATATTCGTACACGTGACACAGATACTAACAACATAAACTTTAGGGCAAGATTCAATGTGAGTGAATGTTAAGTGTATGTATCTTTAGAATTAACATGTTTACTACACTATGATACATGAACTTTTCTGCACCAAGATTGGAATTGAACCACAATGACCAGTAAACATATTAAAGAAAGATCCAGCATGTATCATTATATTAGCAACTGCGTTGACATGACTCATTCTTCAAAAGGTAAATGAAGCAAATGAAAATTAGCATAAAATGTGATCTGTGCAGGAAGTGTCTATAAGCCCCGAAGTTCTTTGCAGTGATCTGTGATCTGTAAATTACATATAAACCTGTGTTCTTCTCTAGAATATAAATAGTCAATCTTCTTTCAATAATTACTTAATTTTTTTTACACAAGTGTCTATAAGCCCCGAAGTTCTTTACTGTAATTTGTAAAATAAAGTAAGTTACTGACTTCCTGATTCTGAAAATGTGTTCTTAAGAGCATGTCGTGTAATAGGTTTAGAAAATTAAGTTATTGTTTTAGATATATTAGTGGTGTAAGAGTTAGAATTAGATATTAAACTTTCACGAGTCATGAATTCTTGACTTTTCAGGATAGTGTAGGCCATTGATGATTTAATAAATTTTTTAGGATGTGTATAGTATGTTATTAGCTATAATGATTATACTTTTTACTATGAATAAAGGATATGGTACGGACTACGGAGAGTACCCAGCGAAGCTAAAAAGAAAGAGTTCGACACTGATGTAAAGCACGGTTTTCGAATTTCAAGATAGCAGCAATCCCTGGTTTTTCATAAACAATAGCACTTTTTATTTTTACTTAATCAATGAAAACTAAGATATCCCTAAGCCGTGTTTTTGTAAACATATTGAGATCATATTATGGATTTTTGAGGATCACGTTTTCTTTTTACTTACTGTTCTTGTAGGCTTTACCACAAGCGGTGTACTTTCTCATAAACATGCTACTTGTTAATTTATTACTCTGCTTATTATATATATTATACTGCGTTCGTCATTGATCTATATGTGAAGTAATAAAGACAAGCAGATGTAAACTTCATTTGATGTCAATTTATTATATTATACTTTGTTACTCGATAACTACTCCTTGATTTTCTATTTGACTTAGCATGCATGCTTACTAAGGAAAAAACAAATGATTTTTTTCAGGTGGGTGAAGCAGAAATGGCATCCCGAGCACAGGTAAAGAAAATTGACGAACTTGAAGCACAACTCCATGAAGCCGAGGACATTGTGATGGACCTTAGAGAAGAGTTAAGTTCAGTACAGAGGCAATTAGCGAGGGCCTCACAAAAAGAGGAAGTTAAACGCATGGTACAAGTCGATGAAGGACGGAAGGAAAACATATTTAGCTGTCCCAATTCTTCTATATGCCCTCCTCCTGATAAACAACAGAAATTTTTTCCAGATTCTGATAAAGGTATGAGTAACATAGGCCAGAAATTGTATAAACCTTTATTTCCTTCTTCGAGGAGTTATTATAAGGACATGGATTTACCTGCTATCATTTCGAGAAGCCAAGGAAAGAAGCGTTACAGAAGTGGGTGTACTCAGAGAATCCTTGCTTGCGAACAAAAGAACCTCATTCAGGATGATTTAACCACACAAGTGGATGAAAGTCATAATCCAGAAATACATCCCTCTCCCGGGAATGAAACGAGAAAGATCAAAACAATAGCCAGTCCAAACAAGAAACAGAAAATCTCATCCCCAAATCCAAAGAAGGATCGTGCGGCTGATAGTTCATCTTTGACAACCACAAGGTTAGTTAATTTTTTCATAAGAAAAAGTTTTGATAAAGGTTCTAATATCATTATGGGTTGGGTACGAGTAACTGATTGTTTTAACGTAATCAGACCGGAACTTCAGCCTCTGGAGCATGAAAAGTCAGATCTGCCCCTGAGCATTGAGGCGGTTGACCCTCCTGAAGCAAAAGCTTTAGAGACTGACGGGGTTCCTACTAAGCCACTTGTCACATATCAAAAAAGGAGGAAGCAAGGGACCGTGAGTACTGATAGAAATGACGTGAGCAATTGCAAGTTAAAGAATACCCAAGACAGCAAAAATGCTGTTTTGGAGACTGAGAAAGTCAATTCAATGCAAGAGTCAGCTCAAGAGGAGACTAAGGAAGTCTTCTCAGTAAAAAAGTCTGCTAAAGAGGAGATACCCCTAGAACCGATTGCTTAACAGGTTGGTGTTATATTTACATCATTACATGTATAATCAGTAGATATATCATTCTAATTCTTTCGAAATCTCATCAATTTAGAAGTGATTGAAGTTTTGAGCAATGTGATCAACCATCATTTTTGCAAAGTGATAAATAATAATAATAATAATAATAATAATAATAATNTATCTGGCATACGCATTTCCACAATTTGACCTAGATCACTCGTTCATGTAACAGTGTTTGTATTTTCATTTTCACAAGAAACATGGCTAATTTGGAATGTGAGTTAAGCGTTGGTTCAAAATTTCAATCACTTCTGTAATGATTTAAAACTATAACTTTTTTAAAAGTGTCTCCTAATTGATGGTTTTATGCAGCTTGTACGACTTAAGTAGTTATGCTTATAGTTATAGTTTTCATGAATTTTCTCACACGCACTTCTCTGAAAATCACTTCTTATGCTTCTACTTTTATTAATTGTACCAATGTTTTAAAACCCGGGTTGACCCACCCGGTTCAACCGGTTGAACCGGGAACCGGCTTGGAGACCGGGCCGGATGTGACCGGGTTTTTGCTTGTTTGAGAACCGGATTGAACTGCCGGTTTTTTTTGAACCGGGTAGACCCGGTTTGAAAAACCCGGCTGAGTCATGACTTTTTATAAAAAAAGTTTGCAAAACTCTTTTTTTCTCATCAATCTTCTAAGTTTAATTGACAATTTGAAGTGGTGAGTGCCAATGTTAGTTAAAATTTTGTAAAATAGTAAATTAGAGTTATAAATTATCTTAAAAACATCAACGAATATAGTTTTAATATTGATTGTTATAACTAAGAATCATAAATTTGTTGTTGTTGCAAATCTATGGTACATTATTATACATATATGCAACTTAAAAAACAAAGTTTATCGGTAAATTCTCAATCTTTTTCAATGGTTAAATTGAATGTAGGAATAAAATCGGATAAATTATAGAATAATGCAACACTGCATATCAAGTATAGAAAAAAAATGTACATATGTATAAAAGCGGTTCGACCCGGCGGTTCAACCGGTTGAACCGGTGACCCAGCGACTAAACCGGGTCAATCAAAAAACCGGGTTTTAAAACATTGAATAGACCCCTGTCTCATCTTACAATCACAATCAATAAGATAAAACAAACCGATGTGGCAAAATGGTTGGGCGCGTGAGTGGGGTAACAGGTCAAAACAGGTAGTTTTTTTTACTGTCCACCCTTTTGGAACTGTTTATAAACCCTGGTGTGTCGCTGTCTCACATATGATAACAAAGTTAAATATAAGTTATTTATCTGAATTTATCCAAACATAACCATATTTGGTAAGGAGACTGAAACTGCTTAAAGCCTCTTCTTAATGTGAACAAATTTATGCTCCTCAATGTCACGTTTATGTCTCAAAAATGCAGCAAAATTTTTCACAGTCTTCTCTGCGTGTTCATTTCACATGCTAACTACTTCGTGCTTTGTTTTATGTAGCTTATATCTTTGTCTGAGCCAAAAGAGTTGCAATGAGTCTCGTTCATATGTCAAAATGCTGAAGTGGAAGATGCAAATTCAAGAGACGTGACAAGTCTACCCTGGTTGGAACATTGTAGATCCATGGAGGTTCATTACATAAGTGGATTATGTTTGTTGTGTTCTTCAATTCACTTTTCTTAAATTATAGCTAGTTGGGCAAATTTTGACTTGAAATATATAAATGTTACTAGTTTCCAAACGTGGGATGGTTTAATTCTTATACATGAGCTCCTTATATATTCAAGTAGAGCGCTGGTATATGTTTGTGGACATTTTGAAGGTATTGAGTTCAAATTTTGGTATCTATATATTATTACCATTATGATCTTGCAGGAAATATTTTGTTTTTACGTTCTTTTTATATTAGATTTACCTTTTTATTAGGATGGTGACCTTTTCGTATTCGGGCAAACTTCTATTGTTGTTTACGGGAATTGGCGCGACCTATGCCAACAAAAGACTTGCATATCGCGATTTCATTATGATTTCCATTTGTGTATCGTTTAAATTATCTCTTTGTGCTTTTGTATACATTATTGGAGTGTTAGCCATGTTTATGAATATTCTATGATAGTTAATTTCGTTTGTTTAGATCTAATGTTTAGTATTGCTTAGTTTATATGTTTATCATTCAATATGTGCTCCTTTATATGTTTGAGTAGTTTAAGTCTAGTATCGCATGGACCAAGTAGGTATTAGATGTATATTATGAGAACCCTTAAGTTAACATAATGCTCTTCTTGCATGGACCAAGTGGGGAAGGGTAGGTATCACATGGACCAAGTGTGTACCATAGATAAGTTGACACGACTAAATGCATGCTTGTAGTCCGATAGGTGCATGGACCAAATGGCCAAGGAGATTACATGTGTAGTGGCTAGATGCATGGATAAGTGGTCTAGTCTAGGTTAGATAGGAGTGTGGGGGTATTGTCTGGACTAGAATGGAATAGGGTTAATGATACGACCCGGTTAGGGGTTGTATCGGGATAGATTGATACGATCCGGTTAAGGGTGGTATCGAGATATGGCACCACTTCAAGCGTGTGCTGGCTCCGTCAGAAAATAGAAGAAAAGAACTAGAGATTTGTTTATGTTAACTTTGATTGATTGATTATAATAAATGGTTACAAGAGTATTTATAAGACAAAGTAGGGTAAACCCTAAGACCTAAATAGACCATGGGCTCGGGCCCAGGCGTATCATTCCCCACTCGTTCAAAACCACCTTGCCCTCAAGGTGTTGTCTTAAAACATTCTTAATTGACTTCCCTAAATAAACATGAAAACACTCCTAAACAAAGACACGTAAATAAAGATAGATTATATGACATAATCTTTATGCCATACGTTTGGACTTCTTGAGTCGTTTGGGCAATCCGGGATCCCATAATCTTCTTTGAATTGCAGCCTTCGCCTTTTTCTTCTTTCGTATTCCTTTGCCTTGGACATAACACAACACCCTTCTTCCATCTTTTGCTGCCCCACGACTCTTCTCGCGATATACCCACTTCAAACAAACAACCAAACTCTTGCCGGAAACATCTCTACCCTTCAACATCTTAATCACAAACTCCTTGATTAAACCCAAATTTATTTCATTGATACTATCATCAGATATACTACCTCCATCCTTAAGTATTGATATCACTATATTCGACTCATCTTCGTCAACCCTACACGCTTCACCACCACCCACAACAATATCTTCCACACTTTCTTTATTTTCTGAAAATTCGCTAAACTCACTATGAACTTCCATGTTTTCCACATTACTTTCACCAACATCAAAAACATCGTTTATCGCGCTACTAACAGCAACAACACCAATATCTTCATTAGCATCCAAGGACTCTTTAATCACATATGGAGCTTCTTCACTTGGCCATGAAGAACGATATCTATTTTCTCTTCAATGTTTAGCTTTTTCCCTGCAATTATCTCAAAACGAACCTCCAGTATACGGGCTATGGAACAGGCTTCTCCTAAAGTTGTAGGTGCTAACCTTAAGAGTGCACATTGTAAAAGCGGTTTAAGTCCAGAGATATAAAACGATTTGAGTAAATTTTCAGAGATCCCCGTTACTCTATTTATAAATACCTCAAACTTACTCTGATATTCGGCCACGCTACCCATTTGCAAGAGCTTAGATAGTGCATATTCCGCGTCCCGATCACATCCGCTCGATGCCATGAACATTAACTTGAAAAACAAAAAAAACAAAAAAAAAACAAAATTTTTTTCGATGAACAGTACGAGATGAACAGTACTCTGGTAAACAGTACGCTGGTGAATAGTACCTTCGATGAACAGTGCGATGAATAGTGCCGATGAACACTAACCTTTTTTTTTTAATTGGAACGTAATCAAAAACCCTCTCAACGAGAGCTCTCAATGAAAGCACCAATTGATACGACCCGGTTAGGGGTGGTATCGAGATATGGCACCACTTCAAGCGTGTGCTGGCTCCGTTAGAAAATAGAAGAAAAGAACTAGAGATTTGTTTATGTTAACTTTGATTGATTGATTATAATAAATGGTTACAAGAGTATTTATAAGACAAAGTAGGGTAAACCCTAAGACCTAAATAGACCATGGGCTCGGGCCCAGGTGTATCATTCTTGAAAAATTTCTCTTTATTCCGGGATCCCATATCCTAATCTTTATCCTAGTCATATCTTCCACTCCCATAGTTCTCTTGTCTTCCGCTACCGCATCCAACACCTTTTTCCTCTTTCGCCTTCCACTACCTTGGACATAACACAAGACCATTCTTTTTCCTTCCACTACCCATGCTGTAACACTCCCCACTCCTTCAAAAATCACCTTGCCCTCAAGGTGATACGAAGAATATGCCGATTGAGAATCCGCTAATTCCTCGCTTAAATTTAAATTTATTTCATCTAAACGACTATCAAATTCACCACCACTCCCAACAATCTCTTCCATACTTTTCTTATTTTCTGAAAATTCTTCAAACTTGCTATTAACTTCATTATTCTCACCAATATCGAAAACACCATTTATCGCATTATTAACCACATCAACATAAATATATTCATCAAAATCTAACGACCTTTTAATCTCAGGTGAAGCGAATTCACTTTGTAATGATGGAAGTTATCTGATTTCTTTTCAATTATATGCTCTTTCTCCTTCTCATCAATTGCCTCAAAACGAGCCTCGACTATATGGGCTAAGTAAAAGGCTTCTCCTAAAGTTGTAGGCCTTGCCCTCAACAGCTCTATTTGTAACTTTAGTTTAACCCCGGAGATATAAAACGATATAAGTAAAGATTCAGAGATCCCTCTTACTCGATTTGCAAGTACCATAAACTCACTCTCATATTCGGTCACCGTACCCATTTGCAAGAGCTTAGAGAGTGTGTATTCCGCGTCCTGATCGATGCCGCCTGATGCCATGATTAATACTCAAGCGATTAATCACTCAAAAAAAATCTGATGAACAGTAACGAACAGCACTATGGTGAACAGTACTTTTGATGAACAGTGCGCTGGTGAACAGTACTTTCGATGAACAGTGTGATGAATAGTGATCGATGAACAGTAATTTTTTTTTTATTTTTTTTTTGGTGTGATTGGAACCCTAATAACAAAACCCTCTCAACGAGAGCTCTCAATGAAAGCACCAATTGATACGACCCGGTTAGGGGTTGTATCGGGATAGGGCACCACTTCAAGCGTGTGATGGCTCCGTTAGAAAATAGAAGAAAAGTAGAGATTTGTTATCATAAACTTTGATTGATTAATTCATAATAATGATTCGGTATATATAACCGAATAACCCTAGCTTGTAAAACAAGCCAAACATAAATACATATCTAAACAATGACACTTTCCTAATACGACACAAAGACATATCCTAAATAAATATAAAATGACATAAAGCCCGGGGCGTATCATTTAACATGACTAGCACTTTCTTTTCTTAATTGATCACAACTGTAGTATAAATTAGTTTAATTTACTTTTTATGTTTTAGTAGTTAATTAATCAAATCAATCAAAACACCCTTTTAAACTTATAAAATACACTAGACCAAACCTAGGCGTACTATTCCCACGATCGACTTCGCCCTACTGGCTACATCTGATCGGGTACACTGCCCGTGAAAGCGTATCTTTAAGGTATAAGTCCTGCTAAATATAAATTTAAAACTTGAATATAAAAATACCTAAAATGAAACACGCATCAGTGTTATTATCCAAATATTAAGTGGTAAAGTTACTTTATTCACTATATCAAGGTGAACATGTGATTTGGTGAGTTTGATTGGGACGGCAAACCGTGTGTTGGATGGGGGGGGGGGGAATATTTTGATTTAACTTTTTGTATTTTGTGTCCTAGTTGAGCTAAAATGTGAGTCGTGGTATCCCGGTTTGACCTTTTTAGCAAAACGCGTAACATACGGTTTTGAGAGTGTTTTTATTATAATAAGATGAAAAAAAATATTATTGACTAAAAATGAATTTATTGGACTAAAACCATAACTAACTATGTGTCAGTACGCGTGCGGGCTCGTTTTTCAGGAAAAGCGAGATAACTTTTCGTTTTTGAGTTTTAATCGTGAGTAAATGTCAGAAATAAATAAATTGCATTTTATAATAAAAATATATAGTTTCACTATTATAATAATAGTCTAAAAAATTACCGTTTGTCACAAACTAGTATTCCCAAAGGATTAGTGAAGGATTAGACAACTGTGCTAAAGATAGTGGTTCGGGTTACTTCGTAAGTCTTAAGGCTTTCATTGGATAACTTCTTGTATGTTTCTTGACCATGTCAAAAGTTCACTGGTCATTTTGTTACTTCCATCGAGGGGTCTTCTCATAGATGTGATAGATGGGCAGTCGTTCCTAGAACAGCCAGTGATGTAACCCGGTTCATCCACTGATGTAACTCGGTTCATCGATTGAGTACAAGGTTTGAGGTGAAGGTGACTGCGACATGATAAGACTGCGATGAAAGAGTAAGGCCATGTAAGTGTACTGTGCACAACTGAGAGGGAGAGTGTTTATGATTGCAATGTTTTTGCAATAACCATATAAAGTCATCATTACTAGTTGTCTAAAGTTACATGAGTGGTTATATGAAAATTGCAGCCACTACTTTTCACTAAATACTTTCCTTGCTTCGCCAGTCCACCTTGGCACTTCGTTGTGCCTCTTCATGCCATTGTGCCTCTTCACCACACCAGGTGAGCTTCATTGTAGCTTGCCACTTTGTTGCTCTTCATCTGCACAACGAAGCAAATACATGTCCTTTTCATACTTGTTTGTCAGATTTGTTATTTTACTCTTTGAGTAAAAATAAATAAAATAGGTAGTGGTGGGCCCGAAGTTAGTTGTGAGTGAAGAGGGGGTTAGTTGTGAAGAGGTGTTAAGGTGTAGCACCCGTGGGCCCCAAATGAGTAAAATCACCTAGCCACCATACCTTCCCCTCTAAATACTTTTCTAAAGTTCGTCAAGCACTTTCTTAAAGTTCATCAATAATTTTGTTCCCATGAAACTTTCACTAACATCATTACAATTACGTGTTCTGCGAAGATTGGTTTGCCAATGAGGCGGTCTATAAGTGGGTTCGTTGAACTACAAAAACATTAGCTCGTAGAATTTATATATAGAGTTTTTGTACTCTAGCAATTTGAAAATTTTGGTAATAATGAAATAAACTAATAGTGGTTTTAGTGCCTTGTTGCTAATTTTATTTTATGTTAAATGACATACAAAGATGAACATATTGGTACCTGATGAGAGTCTGATGATACTCCCTTAAATTGTTACGTTATAGCTTATAGGCTACTAAGAACATGCAGTTAAATCAAATATCATTATGCATATTATACCAATATTCAACCACATAACAAACATATACATTACGAAGTACTAGCAAACCAAAGACACGTTTATTTAGTTTACAAACTGATTACAGCTTCAAATTCAACATACTTTCTCAATGCTGATGGCGTATACTTCTTGAAGAACATATATAGCAGCCTTTACTTCTGGACAACTTCAGGAGGGTGTTTTACATGAAAAGCAAACGAGCATGGTTCTGCAGTTCATGCAACATGTTAGTGTTTAAACAAGTACCAAAGAAATCAGAGAAGTAATTAAAAAAAATTACATTATCATTGGACAAAAGAAATGATATCGTGACAAATCATAATGACTTACCAAATTAATTGAAGAGCCTAGTTTATTTTTAAGGAAATTCGTCTGGATTCAAGCTTGGAAGTTCACGATCTTGAAGTTTGTTGATAATCTGCATTGTCTCACCGAGAAGTTGGGCTGCTGCATAGACACTAGCCTCCCTCTTTTCTATGGAACTTGTATGACATTTCATTGCTATGACTTGGGGTAAGTTTGTAAGACATGCAGCCAATATGCCTGAGATCATTGATGATAATTGCGCAAATAGTTCCTCTTGCCTAACTTCGTTGTTGGTGTCTTGATAGGAAATCAGGATTTTTTGTGTGATACGATACATTGAATTGGCACAAAGAGACTTGCAAACTGAATTATTATCCGAGTCTTCTATGTCCACACTTGTCACCTCAGTCTCATTTTTAGCTGTATCCCTGAACCATTCAAGAATATTTCTTGCTGTATTCACTTGAGGAACATGGTCTTTCAACTTGTAACCTAACCATTTGTGATGGACTTCAACTTCCAGCCACAACATTTTAGCTGCCTTTTGAATACTTACGTATTCATTGGTAGCATTGAGGGTTTCCTCCACAAGTATGACATAATGTAGACCTTCACTCACACTTATTAGCAAGCTCTTAACTATGTCATTTTGGATGTTAGGAAGAGAAGTGGCGATGGTTGTCAGGCTTACCAACGGTAAGCTCCAACAGTCAGGATATTCNCCACAACATTTTAGCTGCCTTTTGAATACTTACGTATTCATTGGTAGCATTGAGGGTTTCCTCCACAAGTATGACATAATGTAGACCTTCACTCACACTTATTAGCAAGCTCTTAACTATGTCATTTTGGATGTTAGGAAGAGAAGTGGCGATGGTTGTCAGGCTTACCAACGGTAAGCTCCAACAGTCAGGATATTCTGTGGGAAGTAAAGGTGGAACATGATGGCGGTCAAACTTTGCAATTCCTTCAAAACTTTCAGATTCCTCCAGAAGATTAATTAGCTTTTTGGGTTGTTTTTTTTCGGCCCTTTGGATCAAACGGTTCATTGATTTTGAAATGCCCTTCAATGTTCTCTCAGCAGGCTCCATATCGTCAGGAAGTTTCACAATATACTGGCTAAAATCTTCATTTTGCGGTAGTTGTTCAGGTTCTTTTACCAAGACAATACATAAGGCACTAAACTTGACCTTTAGCCACTCCCAACACTTGATACAAACCAAGACACAGACAATGAAGAATATTGGGATCAACATTGTCATCTTACAGGCTATCACAACCATCTTCTGAAACAATATAAAGAAACTAAGGATTAGGACTTTAAATTTTTCCATGATAACCTTGCGTTTGTGGCTTCGGAATGGGAATAGTATACGACTCTTTTTCCAGTCAGATAACTTGCGAGTCCAGTAGCTCTCTACTTTAAACACCTTAATGTGGTCCCCAATCCATTTTATGGACACCTTCAAGCTTAAGGATGCAAAACATCTACAAAGTGGTGCAATTGCACCCAACAAAACTCCAATAAATTGTGTTATGAAAATCACTGGAATTGACCAATTATAATCTGAATCAAATTTTATACCTCCAGGATAAATTAGTGCTGAAATCAAACTTCCAATTTGCAAGAAAGTGCTAGCAGCGCATATTACCCCAGCAGCAGAGGTTGTAGCCAAGCAAGCTGTCATGAATTGAGGGCTGCTAGTTCCTGCCATGATCCAGTACTTGTTCACATGCTGCTTTAGCTTCTCAACATTTAGTCTTCCAGCTGGTTGTTGGAACTCTGGCTCTTTCAACGCTTTTTCATAACATGTTTGGTACTTGGATTCTAATATACATTTGGAGATTAGAATCATTAAACCTGAACATATCTGTATTATCAGCAACATGAGTAACATTGCCACATAAATGATTGCTATGTAACTATATAGCTGAAAATATGAAGCATCTACATAATATCGAGAAATACGATATAGTCCGTCGAAACGCTCATAAAGACCATCATCAGGATAGGAAACAACACCCGTTGTTATTTGAATGCAAACATTCACAACCAATGTGATTACCAGAATACCCGAAGCTATGATGTTTGCGACAAGTTCCTTGCTTTCCATGCTGGCTAGAGAAGGTAATGAATTAGCCATCATGGTGCATAAGAAGGCCAGGCTTCCAAGCTTTGAAGCCTGATCCAGATTACTCGGCATTGAATTATTAATATCCATGGGTAGCTTGATTGCAATGGCTATTACAAAGAGAGAAGCAGCATTCAAAGTAAAATGTTTGCATGGAAACCATAGTTTTCTGCTCCTCAAACCATGTACTAAATCAGCCGCCATAGCAATGATGCAAACAAGAGATGCTAACGCAGTATACATCCCAATCCATGGCATAGGTTCGGCATATTTCTTTTGTTTATCTGAATTGTATACTAGCACGGAGTAGTCCCACAATATATTCGCGATGCGACTGTCGGTGTCACTGGGTAAATTGTTCAAAAGATATATATAATCAGATAAGTTTGTGCCCATAATTATGAAACTTTCGGAAAAAGAAAATGGTGATTTTTGATTCAGGAAAACTAAAGATGCATGGTGTAATTATCAGAGTTGGGATGTATATGTATTGAGAAAAGAGTTAGAGTGAGTAGTTGAGAGTACTTGAGTTACAAAACATACCGAGAGACTAGCAATTCATATGTAAGTATTTAAAGTTGCATGGGTGCCACAAAAAGCAAATACTAACATGATAACTTTATTATCTATTATATTACAATTACGTGAAAAACGCTATTCAAAAAAAATTTGATAATATGATGCGATTTATAAGTGGGATCCAAAAGATAATATTGTTTGAGATGCAAATTGTTCCTAATCAAAGTTTTACGAAATATATCAACATATAATATTGTGAAAAGTAAGATCAAACCAACTTTACTCGTAGCATTCAACACCAATATCACCTTTAGCTTGAAACTCCATAATTGGTTTTACAAAACAACATATCAGTGCTATATATAACTACGTAATTAATTCTAGATGACCCCATCATATAGGCAAGCCCACTATTTAGATCCATCGGTGCTATTATAATTGATATACTCTTTGATAATGAGCAAAATTTAAACTAGCTACTATTAAGTAGTTATTGAATTGATAAGTAATTGCATCAAAACATTCACAAGCAGATATAAGCTTATTGCATAATTCTATTAAATGTGAGAAGCTTCCCAACCAAATGGTTGTGGGTTCAAGTCTTGCTTAGAACATGTGACATAGTTTGTAACTTCATACATATTGCACTTCATACCAAAGAACACCCAAAACAAAATAGTTGCCCATGTTACAGCTAATTAACAGTTTACTAGAGGGCTAGCAAAAGCAGCAGCTTATTATATTCCGGATTACTCGAAAGAGGGTTTTAATTATGTTGCCCATGAATAATTCATTCATTCAAAAACTGACAGAAGTTGTATCAAAGAAAATCACTGGGAAACAAATAGAAAAAGACTATTGAAATAATAAAACTGATGATAAATCTGTATAGAAGTGCTTTGATACCAAGAAGAACATTAGGGTTTTGTGGAAATGGATTAATTAAGTAAGCACGCCGCCAGTTATCTATAAATGCCAACAATTCTAGATTCCAGTTTCAAATTTTGCAATCATTAAAGGTGTTTACACTACAAGAAACAGGAGAACAGGCGACGAATATATTCCCGGCGACATATGTCGACGGGATAATACAGAAAACGACAAAAAACACGCTTGACCGAGCAAGTCTCCGTTGAATTTTTGGGGCCCACATGATCCCGTCGACATGTCGACGGGAGTATAATCACAAAAATTTACCTCCTCAATAATTGACGAAAATTGGGCGCGAAAATTTCCCGCTCATATATTCCCGTCGACATTTCGACGGGACCTTATTAATAACGAAAAAAACAAGTTGATTAGCCGTGAATTTAGCAATTAATTATTTTGTTTTTAACGTTCCCGTCGGACATGGTCGACGGGACAATAGAATATAATTTGAATAAATGCCTTTATTTTAGTGGGAAGTATAAGGCGGGAATTTTCCCGCGTTGTTATTCCCGTGCGACATTGTCGGACGGGATTTATCTTCCCACAAATTCATGCCTACATATATCCTCACAAAATCATTTCCCGTAAAATATTTCCACCCTATATACATTCTCACAAAAATATTTCCGGTCTCATATCACACCATATATTCTTGATTCTCACAAATAAGTTATTCTCGTTCAATTCTTACAAGACACGTACAATGACTTGGGTTGCACGAGCTGAAGGAGGAGTATGCAAAAATATTGTCCACACGAGCTCTATTTTTCACCCAC
>LBNU01028195.1:33201-64309 GCA_014162995.1 Artemisia annua | reverse complement strand
GCTGTTACAGCAAGGAGATTCACCGATGAGAGCGATGCTTGGTATGGACCATCAATGATTTTTCGCTGCTCGTTAGTTGAGTTGTCTTGTTGGATGGCAGAGGTTACTACGCATGCGCTACATGCAAAAGTAGACACTCCGTCTACGCGTGTGCTAAGCAAAACAAGTTATGTTGGGCCATAGAAGATCTTAAAAAAAAAACCATAAATGGAGGAGGGACTATACATTCAATGGTGCAACTGATTTTAGAGATCCTCCTAAAGAAGATAAGCCGACTGATATCTTGACTCAACTTGCAATATTGCCCACACGTTTGCCGGGAAAACATCCAGATTATGGGGGTGGGAAGATAAAACGTAATATTACAACCGAACTGAACTGGACTAAACGGTCTATTTTCTACGAGCTTCCATATTGGTCTTCCCTTTCTCTACAACACAGTTTAGATGTCATGCATATCGAAAAAAAATGTGTTGGAGAGTATCTTGAACACTTTGTTAATGAATGATAAATCCAAAGACACCGCCAAGGCAAGACAAGACTTGCAAGCTTTGGGCATTCGACGGGAGTTGTGGCTCGGAAACAAACAAAACGGGAAGTGCTCGAAGCCTCATGCTAAGTACTCCCTCACACCCGATAAAAGAAAACTGTTCAGTCAATATATCAAAACAATTAAACTACTAGATAGGTTCGGATCCAAGTTCATGTCGAAAGTGACCAAAGATGATAACAATATAACGGGCATGAAGTCGCATGACTGTCATATAATGATGCAAAGGTTACTTCCTTATGGACTTTAACAATACTTGGATGCACAGACTTATGAACCATTAATCGAGCTTTGTTCATTCTTTAAGCAAATTTGCGCCCGAACTTTGATGGTGAATGACATGGTGAAAGCTAAAGACCAGATGATCAATATTTTGTGCAGACTTGAACAAATATATCCTCCTGCATTTTTCGACATTATGATTCACTTGGTTATGCATTTGCCTGAAGAGGCTCTTCAAGGCGGGCCTGTTACATTCCGGTGGATGTATCCATTTGAAAGATACATGAAGAAGCTAAAAAACTATGTACGAAATAAAGCTAAGCCGGAAGGTTCAATAGCGGAGGGTTATGTTGCAGACGAAGCATTAACTTTTTGTTCTCGGTATTTTCGCGGTGAAATTGGGACGAAATTTAATCGTCCCACTGCATCTCAGGGATGTCCTGTGCCAACAAGTGATTTTCAGGTGTTCCGATCACTATGTAAAAAGTCTGGTAAAGAGACAATTATTCAGTTAGGTCTCCCAGAAATGAAGAAAGTGATATGGTATGTACTTCACAACAGTCCTGAGATCGACGCGTATATGGACGAGTTCCAGAGGTACGCGTTTTTATTTTGAAATTTCTGTTTCCCAAGTTATCTTTTCGATTAATTCTAATATCATGAACATTTTCAGTGAACATCCTGATAGCGACATGCAGCAAGAATTTCCAAGATGGTTTGAGAAGAAGGTAAACTTATTAATCATATGTCTTTCCTTGTATAAAGAACGACTATATTACTCATCTCTATCTATTCTTATCTTTGTTCATAGATCGGTAATCTTTACATAGCCAATGACCCAAGATGTACTCCCGACTTATTCGCTTTGGCTTGTGGACCATTATCGACCGCAACCTCAATCAAATCTTGCGTAGTCAATGGTGTGAAGTTTGTGGTACACAGCCGCGATGTAAAGCGTACAACTCAAAACAGCGGAATTTGTTCACCTGGCGAAAGGCCAGGAGAAATGTATTATGGTCAGCTAGATGATATTCTTGAGTTTTCGTATACCCAGTTTAAAGTTGTGTTGTTTCGAGTTAAGTGGTTCGACCTAGCCAAAAAAGGTAAAGTCGAACGTTATAACACTAGAAACAACATGACACAAATTTGGGCATGTAGCACAGCGTTTGAAGATCAACCTTACATTCTCGCAACACAAGCGAAACAAGTCTTCTACCTTGAAGATCCTGCCAGACGACCACTCCATTGGAAGGTCGTCCAAGAAGTGAATCACAACACAACATGGGATGTCGTCGTGGTAGAAGACGATGATGATGTGATACATGGCAACAACTCATCTAATCTCCAACTATCTGCTAATTTGAATGCTTCAGAATTGTCCCCCTTGAATGTCGATGGTCAATCAACGTTAGTTGAGGCACCACCACCAATCATTACTGTTGATGACGACGATGATTTTATTGATGATGAAGACGACGATCCTTATGATTTAGCAGATTCTGATCCGAACAATTCTGATGATGAAGATGAAGTTGCGACTGATGTTGTTTATGATAGTGATGTTGATGTAGCAGATTGATCTTAAATTTTTGTAAAACGACACTTATTTGAATGAAATTGTTATGGATTCTTTAAATTGTTATGGATTCTTTAAATGTGTATATTTATTTCGAATGCGTGTGTAATTGAATGTGTGCATGCTTATGTTAATTTGTTCATGTATTTCTATACGTTATTTAACTTGTACTTTACAGATGGCAGCAGTCGCCCGTGGTCATGGTGGTGACGGTGCCGGTGACCCACCTCCCCCTTTTCGTTTGACGGACAGCGCCCACTGCAGTGGTAAGAAACTTAAAATTGATGATTTGAATTTTGTTACTTGTTATTTTATAATGTTTTCACTCAATTCAATTGTAGGATCGACAGGACCTCGACGAGGAGGTAGGTCGAGACGTGGTGGAGGCAGGGGTGGAGGTCGGGATGGCGGCAGGGCACAGTCCCGTCAGGGAAACAAGAACGTGGCCCTCAGGAAGGCCGTGAGTGAGCGTGGACCTCAGCAGATAGAGTTCGAGGTGAATGATAAGCGGACATATGTTCATGTGGGTCCCAACCGTGCATGGTTCAGCAATTATGTCGGCGAGCTGGTTAGGTCACTGCCACTCCACCATCCCTCATGGCACAGCTTCGATGCAGCGGCTAAGGCTGCCTTTATGGCCCGACTCGGGGTCAGTTATTTTATTTTCCTTTTAATTATATCTCTATATTTAATTATTTGAATGTGTACATTTATTTAAATTTGTTTAATTGTGTATATTTATTTAAATTTGTTTATTTATTTATATCTTTATGTTAATATTAACTATATTTGATTGCAGGAATTCTTCGACTTGGGGACCCACAAGCTCAAGAAAGAATGGGAACATATTCGGAGCAGCCTGAACCAGTATATAGCTAAGCGCTACTCCGACAACAAGGGCGACATGAAGAAAACTTATTTTACCCTGAAGGGTGGGCCTGCGGCGGTGGATGTCATACGACAAAACCCTCCTCCGAACGTCGAGCCGTCTGTGTGGGAGGAGCACCTGAAGTTCTACATGAATGAGAAGACCCTGAAGCGAGCTGCGGTGAACAAGGAGAACCGAAAGAAGAACAAGGTGTACAGCCGCCACGGTTCCAAGTCATTGGCCGCTATTCGCCACGATTATGTAAGACACATTTTATTTTTATAAAAGTATTTTCTTTTTATAAAATTATTTAATTTTAATTATATATTAATTAAAATTTTTAATTTTATAAAAGTATTTAAGTTTAATTAAAAAATATATAGTGTTTGATTTGTCATTTTTAATTTGTTTCATCTTATTTGCATGTATATATACAGCGTATGAACAGCAAGGACAAGCAGTACCCGTCACTCATCCAGAGCTTTTATGACACACACTGCGACGAGGATGGTGTTTGGTTGCAGGATGAGGCGCGGGTTCAGTATGTAAGTATGTTTTTTTTTAATTTATTATTTATTTATTTATTTCTCCAAACACGCACTTTAATGATACATTGAAACATAAAATCTTGTAATTAACCGGACATATATATTAATTTTCTCAATTTTTTTCAACTAAATAGGAGGAGATGGTTCGGCTGAGAGATTTGGGAGCGAATACGCCTGATGGGGTGGCCTACACGGAGGAGCAGATACTTGCTATGGTTCTTAAGGGCAAGCAGCGGGGCCACATAGCCGGACGGGGTAGGGTAGTACCCGGCTTGAAGAGGCCACCGTTACCATGCACCCCGCCTCCACCTCCAGGTATGTACAGTGTGATAAATTGCAATTGTAGATTACTCATGACTCAATTTATGTTTTGCAATGGCTGTTTTTAAATTTTGATTATTTCGTTTTTAGGTATGGCCGAGATCTCTGCCGAGCTTGCTGCAGCTCAAAAGAAGATTGCTGAAGATGCTGAAGAACGCAAGGCCATGAAGGAGAAGCTCGATTTGTTGATGGGTTTTGCCTCGAGCAACCCGATGTGGTCCCAGTATATTAGTCAGGTGGATTCTCAGCATGTGGATGGCTCGGGCAGTGGAGCTGGCGGGAGTGGGAGTGGAGCTGGCGGGAGCGGGAGTGGAGCTGGCGGGAGCGGGAGCAATGATATGGAAGATTTTGATGGTGATGATGATCATGATGATCATGATGAGTGAGTTGGGGATGTAGAGGTATAAACTTGTGTTATTTTGTGTTGTACATATGGTTGAAACAATATTTTCGCGATCCTTATCTTAGTATTTGTAGTTTAACCTTTTGGCGACTTGAACATCGCGGGTATTGAAACATTTGTGGATATGGCAGCTAGGTTTAGATATTACCACACCCCGTTTTGTAGACTTTATATGTTTTAATGCATTTTGAGGGTGTTTAGCGATAAATTTCAAGTGTTTTAGCCGATGTCGAGTTCTATGTGTTAGGACATGTTGATATTGAGTTGTTATAGCTTGTGTTGCATTTTGAGGGTATTACAGGTTTTGGTAGATTTTTCCGGAAAATTTTCCGGAAAAAATCTGGAATAATGCTCATTTAGCAGCCTGCTGTTAGCAGGGTAACACATTATTACCGTCGACATGTCGACGGTATAGTCCTTATTATTATTTTTGGTTTATACTTATTCCGTCGACATGTCGACGGTATAGTAATTGATAAAATAGTGTTTTTATAATTATACCGTCGACATGTCGACGCTATAAGAAATAAAAAAATATTAATATTTTAATAGAAGTTGACCGACAGTTTGACCCGTCAAATTGTTCCCGTCAACATGTCGACGGGAGTGCATGAAAACATAATTAGTGTTTAATTAAGAAACTGCTAATTACATAATCACTCCCGTCGACATGTCGACGGGAATAACTTGACAGACAAAATTTCTCTTTGACTGAAAAAGGGTGTGGGACCCACGTTGTCGACGGCGATTGTCGACGGCGATGCTGTTCCCGACGAGGCTTCGGCGTCACCATCCTCCAGTCGACATGTCGACGGGAGTGTATAATCCCGTCGACATGGCGACGGGATTGTGGCAAAAAAGTCGACGGGGAAGCTGTCAAATGTAGTAGTGTTACTCTTGTAAGCACTCTATGAAAAAGGGCAAGATGGAGGAGCTAGGATATGAGTTTTAATGAAAAAGATAGAAATAGTTTTGATACTTCTTATAAGAACAGTTGTAATGCTCCCTGAATGAATATTATCTGTCTGTCTTTTTTTTTTTTTCTAGTTTACAGTCTTGTATAATCAGTTGTAAGTAGAAGTTGTATTTGCTCACTTACACTGAAAAACACTTATGCTATTTTTCTATCCAAATAGGGGGAGATTGTTGGGTCGATTCAGAGTCCAAATTGTTGGGAATTATTTGTAGCAGACTTAAAAGTCTAAATAGTCTAGTTAAGTCGGGTAGATTGTTAAGTCTGCCAGTACAAAGTTAAGTCTGGTCAACATTAGTTAAGTCTGTTTATGTTAGTTCATTTAAGTCTATTTTGCTGAACAAGTTAGATATCTTAGGAGATATTATAGGAAAGGATATGCACACGGTTAGATATCTTAGGAGAAGATATGCATGCATCCTTTCACACGTTTGTAGAATTAGGGTTTCCTTATAGTATAAAAGGAACCCTACGGCATTGTGCTTAATGCCAAGTTTTCAAGAAATTAATAGAATACAAAGTTAGTAATTCTCTGTGTTGTTCTTACTACTTGTGTTAACATTCCGCATTAACATCAAGTATACATTGTTTAGAGTTTCTCATATAGATAGTTTGGATTTATCCAAGGTGTCTATTGTCTTACAAAGGCTGCTAAGATCCAAATCTTTGGACCTACAAGTGGTATCAGAGCCTCGCTGAGGGACTCTGAGTAAGAAGAAACACAGATCCACACACTATAACCACTCAAACACTCACCAAAATTCCAAAAAGATGTCTAAACCTGTTGATGAATTCTCTAGTCGCAACAGTGATTCTGAGGCTGAAGAATCAAACCATGAATGTGCTGTCTCTGACAATGAGAAGCCAAAACACCAACAGCAACTTGTGCCTTTGGCAAATATCAAACTCCCAATTTTTAAGAAGGAAGAGTATGATATATGGGCTATGGAGATGGAACATTATCTGGAATACATAGATAATGATGTGTGGAAAGTCATACAGAATGGAAACTCAAAGAAAAGGATCTCTGTAGGCAAGGATGGTACTGTTAAAGTGCTTCCACCAATTACTGCTGCAGAGATACTTGTTGTAGAGAAAGAAAGGAAAGCTAGGACCATTATTCTAATTGCCATTCCAAAAGAACACCTAAGAAGGTTCCATGGGATGGATGATGCCAAAGAGATCTGGGAAGCTATTCGAATCAGATTTGGAGGGAATGCCAATTCCAAGAAGATGCAGAAGGCTATACTCAAACAGCAATTCGAGGCATTCACAGTGAGCAGTTCTGAAGGGCTTGAAAAAGGTTATGAAAGGTTCCAACACCTACTCTCACAACTAGAAGCTCATGGTTCTCCTGTATCTACTGAAGATGCAAACCATAAGTTTCTTAGATCTATGCCTCAAGAATGGATCAATGTGACCATGAGCATGAGGCTAAAAGAATGTGTTGATGATTAGTCAATTGATGATTTGTTCAACAATCTTAGGATTTTTGAACAAGATGTCAAAGGAAGCTCAAAATATCATCCAGTGCAGCCAATGTTGCCTTTGTTGGACAAGGCAAGACCAATACTAACAGAGTTAGTTATGGTAGTTTTAATCCTGGCAGTTATGCTTCTTCCTACAACAACAAGGAAAGAGATAATCCTGCTGGTTTTGCTGATGAAGTTCTCTACTCTTTTTTTGCAAAGAGATCTAAAGAAAGAGATCCTATACATGATGATCTTGATCAGATTGATGATGTTGATATTGAAGAAATGGATATCAACTGGCAACTGGCCATGATTGCGCTCAGGATGAAAAGGTTCTTCAAGAAAACTGGAAGAAATATTAAATACAATGGAAATAAGCCAGTTGGTTAGGATAAGTCAAAGCTTGTATGCTGGAAGTGCAACAACAATGGTCACTTTGCTAGAGAATGTACAGCAAAAGTGAATTCTGAAGAGAAGAAGAAGAGAATGTATCCAGAGGAGGTGCAGAAGAAGGAGACAAGCCAGGTTGGTCTGCTGACTATGGATGATGGCATTATCAATTGGGTGGAGCACACTGATGAGGAGGAACCTACCAACCATGCTCTAATGGCCATAAGCTCTAACTCTGAGGTATCTCTATGTTCTAAACTGTGTATTGATTCATACAATAATGTTAAAGCTATGTGTGATGAACAAACAAATCAAATAGAAGAACAAGAGATAAGAATACTTGCTTATGAAAATGGTGTCAAAACTTTAGAAGCTCAGGTTGATAAACTTCAAACACAACTAGCCAATTTAAACCAAAAACTTACTTTTCAGGCTAATGAAATATATGCTAAAGATGAAAAACTGAAAAAGTATAGGAGAATTGGTGAAAAAGCTCTTAAAGAAAAAGAAGAATTACAACAAATAGTAGACAAATGGAAAAATTCTTCTCAAAACTTGTCAAAGTTAATAAACAGTGGCATGAGCTCAACATGTAAAATTGGTCTAGGATATGAGATAAAATCAGACAGTGAGGTTCTAAGTTATGAAGAAGAGATGGATAGAACATGTTTACTGCTTCTAATGCTGACTTGGCTGATTCAATTGTATATAGTAGATTCTTAAAAACTGATAATTACAAAGGAGTTCCACTTCCTTTAAGTGGAGACTATACTCCTTTACCTGAAAAAGAATTTGATGAATCACTATATGTGTATGGTAAAAAAGGACCTCAAGTGCCTGAAGCAAAGGTCTCAGATGATAAAACAGTGAATACTCTACCTGTCAATCTAATGATGGTGAAGAGTCACGTGGAAACACCTCTGAGTCCTCTGAATCAGAACCTGAAAGTGTGTCAAGTGAAGTGTCAAAGTCTAAATCTGTTAAAAGTGATAAACCTGTTGTGTTTGAACCTGAACAAAAACCTGTTGAACCTAGTTGTGAAATTCACTTAAAATCTCCTAGACAACAAGTAAATAAACCAGAGACAACAAAAAGGGAAAAGAATGATAAATGGAATAGAGTGTTAGGAGGTGGTTATGTGTATACTCAGAAAAGGTGTTTTGTGTGTAATAGTATTAGTCATTTAATAAAAGATTGTGACTTTCATGCATGAAAGAAGAATGGCTAAAGAAAATGAGTTGAGAAAACAAAAGATGGTTAATACTGGTAATAATGTGGTTAAACCTGTGTGGAACAATGTGAATAGAATTAATCATGCTAATCAATTTGTTCCTAAACAAGTTCTACTCAATACTGGTAACACAAAGGTTAATTCTGCTCATCTAAGGGTTAATACTGGTCACTCCAAAATTAATTCTGGTAGACCAAATGTTAATACAGGTAGAAACCAGGTTAAACCTGTTGGGAAAAAGGTTAATCCTGCCCATTTCAAGGTTAATACTGGCTATTACAGACCAAAACAACCAGTTAAACCACAGGTGAATCAAGCTAATCATAGAAATTACTTTGCAAAATCTTTGTCACCTGTGAGAAAACCTATCTCACAGATGAACAACTTTTACCAAAGAAGAAGTTTCTCCAAATCAAAATCACCTGTGAAAAGACCCTTTGAAAATAATAAGGCAAAGACCTCAAACTCTTATGCTGTAAAGGGAAAAAGGAGGTCCCCTACTAGAAACTCAGACTATTGGCAATGGGACCCATTTAAAAATGAACTTACCTATAAATGCCAAAGCAGTGTCAGTCAATATGCAAGGGAATAGAACAAATCAAATGTTATTGACACAAGGTTTTTCACCATCATCACCTCTAATTTTATTTGATCAGAATAAAACGTGTTACCTAACTGTAACAAGGATCTAATACATCTCAGACCTTAGAGGTATCGAACACAAACAAACTAGTTCTAGGCATTTACAAGACATATGCCCTAGAACACACACACACCTTTACTGTATTCTACTTTGTGGAAGACATATATGATAAAGCCTATTCCCTGTATTCTGTTTATATAATACAGAATTAGGATTACAAGAATACTACGAAGGACTAAAACATAAATCTTCTTTTGCAAGCAAGTCCCTCTCCATCTTTATAGAATTCCTTCTTGTCATATTAAGTCCCTATTATTTCATTCTTCTTGTTTTGTCTCATCAAATCTATAAACCCCACAATCTTCCCCTATTTGATGATGACAAAACAAACACGTTCTTGTACGAACTTCCCTAGACGAAGTAGAGAAGTTGAGATAATTAAATCTCACCATGAATAAAAACAAACTTGTCTTCCCCTTAAACCATGCCATGCCATCACAATATTTCTTCCCCTTTTTGTTATCAACAAATAGAGAATGAATAAACCGTACTAACTTCCCCTCGAGTGATGCATGTACATAAAATGATTCTTCAAATCTGTAGGCTTTATATATTGTTGAAGAAAACTAATCATTACCAATTTGATGCTGAAGTAGAAGAAACCAACCTTGTGTCTTATGTCTTGTACTAACCACGTGACTCCAAACTTATATAAACAGGAAAAATAAGTAGACCGCAATCCCTTGACAAAATCCTCATCCTTTGTGAGACACTGAGCACTACAATGTAACTCCTTTAAGTGATAGCCAATGTGTGCATAGAGCATCATAAGAAAAATCACACATTGCCAGATTCGTCAAATTGTTGTCACCACCATATAAACAAACAAGTTATCTTTAAACGTTGTGAGACCGTTTAAGATATAATAAGACACAACCTTGAAAAATTCCACTGCATCATCAAAGTAGCAACAAATACTCCTCTTCGCCAATAAGAAAATTAATTCGAGCCTTTAAAAACTTTTAAGAACAAAAACCAAATAACCATCTTGTGTGTGTATAGCAACAACCTGTGTGTGTAAACCAACAACTCCATATCCAAAACCAATCAAACATACGTACTTTCCAATCGCAGCAGTAGTACAAATTAATCATAGCAGCAGTTAGCACTTTGAAACGAGCAGCAGAGTACTAAAGCTAGCAGCAGAGTCATACTCGTAGCAGCAAAGTCATAAACATAGCAGTAGAGTGAATTTTGTCGAGCAGTAGAGTCAATAAAAAGCGTAGCAGTAGAGTCACTAACCTAGCAGTAGGATCAATATACGAGCAGCACTTTGTTGAATCCAATACTGAGCACCAATATGTTCGTTAACTGAATGACCCACCACAATTTCTCCACTTAGTATCTTCCACCGATCCACTTTGCACCTCATCTGTACAAGATTAATGATCCATGTCTACTTGCAACAAACAACAAACTTCTCTGCTCTTAAAAAGAATTTCATACCGACCCATGTGCAAACATTATTATCTATTCAGAGCGCTGGTCATTGCCTCATGAATTGATAGTCAAATATATCAAGCCACCAAACAAATTACCATGTAGTGATGACCCACGATTACAATTAAAGTGACCTAATAATAATAATATCTCCACCAATCATTGACCCATTATCTCAGCCTTCACATGGTGAATTAATGAGAGATAGCAAGAAGAACAACAACAATTTACTGTTATTCTGTAGCATCACATCTTGTACCAATAAGATTATTTCCAACAATCAGTAGATAATAATCAATCAATCATCTATTCTTGTAGCATGAAAACGCCATATCCATGATCTATAAACAAAGTACCTCGTGACAAATACCAGCAGCCACACGAATTTAACAACAGCAGATACTATTCTTCGTAGCAATGTGAATGAACTAACTCCTTTGTGAAAGTAGTATTTAACCGAATCGCATGAAGAATCAAACCAAACAGCCTCTTTCTAATATGTTCATCAGTCAACAAGTAACCACATATCTTTCAAGTTGAATCCATGAAACCCTTAAGAAAACATACCAGATCTGCTCCTATCCACTTAGGGTTTCATACCATGGCCACTTATATTAGAAGATAGAAAAATTAAGCATGAGAATCAGTTTCAGTTGAAGTTGTGATTTTATCCACCATATTAGGGTCTGGTTAAGAAGTAGATAGTAACATCAAAAAGCAGAAAGCTTTTAATGTTCTAGGGTTTCAAATAGTAGCAGTAACCAAGCACCACAAACATGATTTAGAACAAACCCTAAACGTCAATTTCTTATAAAACTCTAAAGTTCAATTATACAATAATCCATAACTGCATTCCTTTGATAAACAATGACTTCCATGGTGAATAAAGACCGTACGAACAAGGAAATCAATGAAAAACCGAAACCCTTTGAAAGAAAACCAAAAATTCGACTTACAAATAACAGTTTCTGCAGCAGACTTTGACAATTTTTATCTTTTTACTGAGAGCTCAGATCGAAGATCCCTCCGGTGAACCCCTTCCTTCATATGTAGAGAACCTCCAGTAAAAATTGCAGCAAGATCCAACGGTTAACGAAGAAGCTATCGTCCTTACAAAACAGTACTGCAGAAAGATACGAACATATGCACCAGATACGAATTTTCTTATTTTTCTTCGAATAAAAACCTTGTGAATCCCTAGGTAACGAGCTCCCCAATCTCTGATACCACATGTTGGATCGTTGTAGCTCGAGGTTGTTTAGACCTCATATCATCTAGGGTTAACAATAACAATGATAATAACAATATGCAGCGGAATAGAACAAATCAAATGTTATTGACACAAGGTTTTTCACCATCATCACCTCTAATTTTATTTGATCAGAATAAAACGTGTTACCTAACTGTAACAAGGATCTAAGACATCTCAGACCTTAGAGGTATCGAACACAAACAAACTAGTTCTAGGCATTTACAAGACATATGCCCTAGAACACGCACACACCTTTACTGTATTCTACATTGTGGAAGACATATATGATAAAACATATTCCCTGTATTCTGTTTATATAATACAGAATTAGGATTACAAGAATATTACGAAGGACTAAAACATAAATCTTCTTTTGCAAGCAAGTCCCTCTCCATCTTTTGTAGAATTCCTTCTTGTCATATTAAGTCCCTATTGTTTCATTCTTCTTGTTTTGTCTCATCAAATCTATAAACCCAACAATCATGTTCCTACAAAACTTACAAGTATGTAGATCCACAAACTGGACCCAAGCCTGCACAGGCCTGGGTCATTAAGAGAAACTAATCTCTTATTCTTGTGCAGGATCATTCACTACAGGAACTAAACTATAAAGATTTATTTGATAGTGGATGCTCAGAGCACAAACTGGGTTTTAAGGAACCCATAGACAGCTTTGAAAGGAAGTTGTACATAAACTTATTTCCAGCAAGGATTGAAGACTGGAGAATTAGCAGGGATAAAGGTGGAAAAGTCTGGAAGATAACTAGAGCTGATGGCACATCTGAATGCTACAAGAACATGGAAACCTTGGTGAAGTCTTGTGACAGGGAAGATCTAGATACTCTGTGGAAACTGGTTCAACTAGACTTCAAGAATGGAGGAAGAGCTGATGTGAAGGCACAGGAACTATATGTGGAGCTTCACAGAATGTTTGCACCAAGTTCTGCAGATGTGCACTGGAGCTTTCCAAGTCAAGATAAAACTCTCTTGTGGCAACTATACACTACAAGTGGAGTTCATCATATCTCAATCAAAGGAGGTGTTGATATCTTTATGCTCACTGATGTGGTGTATCCTCTAAGCACTAAAGTACTCTATGGAATGATGTCTTCAAAACTTCAGTGTGAAGAACAAACTGATGCCATTGATAACCTTCTTCTTAGCATAGGTGGTCAACTGCTAACTAAGATCTGTGATGAGCTTGATCATGATTCCAAAGCAAAGAAAAGGAAGAGAGATTAACTTTTGAGAAAGCCATCATTTCTTCTCAAGGTTATTGCATCATTTTAAGAGACTTGCATTGTGTTTGAATAAAGTCACTAGGACATGTGTGGTTTATGTTTTGCAAACATCAAAGTTTTTTCTGTTTTGGATTAAGTATTTTATCCACATTTTCATGCTTAACAAAGTTTTTTTTGTTTCTTAAAATTACATGATACCTAGATACATTTAAGGGGAGGTTAAATGTATAATTTGAAAATAAAAATCATTCTTGCTAGCAATTTGAATTAATGTACATAATAAAGGTGTTTAAGTTGGGTGCATATATATGTCTTCTTGTGGTTTTTGGACTAACTCTTGCAGGGAAGATATGGATTGCAGACACACAGAGGCTATGTTCAGATTTCTTTTGAGTCACTATTGATTATCAGTTAAGTCGGGTGATTAAGTCTGGTTGACCAAAATTAAGTCTGGCAGTGTACTTTTATGACCGTTAGTACTGGTCATCGGCCCAAATGATTTTCACTATTTAAATAGTACCGTTACAGTTTTACAATGTTCTAGGAGTATAAAAGGATAATATTTGATTTTACTTTCAATCTTTATCTTTATTTTCTCTCTAAAAGTATTGTAACAAACAAATCACTTATTTTCGGCAAGAAAATCGCATCCTCTGTTTTCACTCTTGGCTATTTAAACTCATCATCAACACCTTTTCAAAAGTACTTTTTCAAAGCGAAAACACTATTGCAAGAATGAAGTACTGTAACAAGCACAATCAGGTTGGGTTCTTAAAGAAACCAAAGGGTAGTGATGACTTCCATGAAATGGTGGACTTTCTGAAGGGTTCTTACATCAGGTATGCATTACCATGTCACCCTATCATTTACGATTCCCTAGTCAAACAGTTTTGGCAGACTGCCACTGCCGAAACTCTTGCTGATGGGACTCAAGAATTAAGGCAACCATAGATAATACTGCTTTCTCTGTTACTGAGGCTTCCATTAGAAGTAGTCTTTAATTAAATGATGCCTCAGAAATTACTATGTTGTCAAATAAAAAGATTTTTAAGGGTATAAAGAAAATAGGATACCTTAATGATGGTACTTTTACGTTTTGGAGAAGTCAATTTACTCCAAATTGGAGGTTCTTAATTCATCATTTGCTTCAATGTTTAAGTTCTAAGAGTGGTGGATGGGATCAATTTCGTAGCAAACTTGCTTCTGCATTAATTTGTCTCTCCACAAACAAAACTTATGATTTTTCAAAAATGATTTTTGAAGCAATGGTAACAAATTCTAAAAGCACTACAAAGTTTTTGATGTATCCAAGATTCTTGCAAATGGTGCTAGATGTGGAAACAATTAATAAACTTCAGTCTTTGGTCATCCCATTTAAAAAGAAGGTTTTTGCAAATATGAAAAGGAGTTTTAAAGGGAAATTCAAACCCTTGCTCCCTGCTATGTTGCCTGGTGGAACTGACAATGCAGGTACCTCTTCATCATCTGCAAGTGATAACTCATCCCAACCAATGGATAACCCTGATGTCTCTATCCGTGAACCTGGTTCATCTAGCTCTCCTGGCACCTTGAAAACATCCTCTACACCACCACAACTATCTCCACAAACTCACACCCACACCACAACTCATGAGGAGGAACAATCCTCAACAAGCAAGGCAACTCTCACACAACTTGCAAATAAGATAGAGGAGCTTGAAACTGAGTTAAAGGAGACTAAGCAAACCATGGGTGCTACTATTGAACAATTGGTCAAGAAGGTACAAAAGCTGGAAGGTGTAATGAAAGCTTCTGGTATGGTGTTCAGTGATACTGAGGATGCTACTGTTGAAAACTCTTTCAAATAGAGGAGGAATTTGGATGATCAAGATCTCCAGACTCCTATAAAAGACAAACTTCCTCAAAATTCAGAAGTTAGTCAAAATTCAGAAGTTAGTCATGAGGGAATGGAAGTAGCTGATATTTTAATCAACACTCTCAGTCAAAGTCAGCAAAAGAAATTGTTGAAAAATAAAGTGGGAACAGAAGAGTTTGAGATAACTAAGTTTGCTGATGATCTGTTTAAATCTGCTGCAGAGGTTAAGTCTGCTAAGGATAAGCCTGGTATAGAAGCTGAAATTAAGTCTGCTGAAAAGGTTAAACCTGCTACAGAGATTAAGTCTGTTAGTGAAGCTGGGGTTACCACAAGAAGAGGAGGTAAAGGAAAGCAAATCATGGTGGAAGAAGCTCCTCAACCCAAGAAAACTAAGAGACAAGAAAGAGAAGAAGCAGCAAGTCTAGCTGAGATTGCAAGAATTCAAGCAGAGGATTAAGCTGAGAAAGCTAGATTGGAAGCATTACAAGCTAAAGATGCTGAATTGGCTAGAAAATTAGCAGAGGATCTCAATACTACTAAGCAGCACAAGACTAAAAAGATGGCTGAGGAGCCATATCAGCCAACTCAGGATGAGATCAAGCAAATGATTGCCACAGATCCTGAAATAAGAAGAAAAGCTATTGAACTTTTTGCAGACCAAAGCCTCAGTGAGGATCAGCAGACAGCACAACTTGTGGATTTTATCAATATGAAGAATAATCAAGCTCTGGATGTCATGATCAGTTCACTAAGAAGTTCTAAAAAGAAGAGGAAGAATCTCTCAGAAAGTGAAGTGTTGTATGGAATGAAGAAATATTTGTGCAATCAGTGCAACTGGAAGATGTCTCAATTCCAAGGCATGTCTCCAAGACAAATATAGCTAGCCTATTACATGGGATACAGAAGGACTATACACTTTCTCCATATGAACTCAGAAAAAGAGGCACAGTATTATGGACTTAAAAGGCAAGGTACAACACTTCAAAAAGAGGATCTCAAGAAAAGAAAAAATGAGGAATCTTCTAAGGCTGCTACATCTGAAACAGTTATTGATGTTGAGAACATTGCTGAATCTACAAAGGATCTCCCTGTGATAAAGGAGGAAGAAATAAAGGAGCCAGTATTAAGAAGATCCAGGAGAAAGACCACTGGCAAAAGGGGATCAAAGAAAACTGATGAGAAAGAAAGTGTGCAAGAATCTTCATCTGATTCTCAAACCATAGAAACTATGACACAAAACTTGAAAACACTTGCAAAAGTTGTAAACTGGCAGATCATCAAGCAAGGAAACAACAGAGCAGCATACAAAATCATAAGAGAAGATTATACTGAAAATCTTTACTTAAACTTTCCAGCTATGCTGCATGAATTAACCAGGGATGATCTGAAGGAGTTATACAAGCTTATGGGGGCAAAATATGGAGATGGTGCACCTGAGGATGATTTTGAGAAGGTTCTTTTGGGAGNGTTTGAAAACACTTGCAAAAGTTGTAAACTGGCAGATCATCAAGCAAGGAAACAACAGAGCAGCATACAAAATCATAAGAGAAGATTATACTGAAAATCTTTACTTAAACTTTCCAGCTATGCTGCATGAATTAACCAGGGATGATCTGAAGGAGTTATACAAGCTTATGGGGGCAAAATATGGAGATGGTGCACCTGAGGATGATTTTGAGAAGGTTCTTTTGGGAGACTTAAGAGTTATGCTTGATCCTCCAAGTAAGACAAATGATATCTGGAAAGTAACTCACCAACAAGAAGTGAGATATTGGAGGTATTTTTCTAGTTTTGCAGTTCACTGTCTAAGATTGAAGACTGCACACATTTACATGCTTGCAGAGGTGGAATACCCAATCCTTCCTAAAGTTTGTAAGGCTATGTTGGAAAAGAAATTGTTAGGAGATAAGGAGGATGAGACAAAAGGCCAGCTTTTGAAGCTCATAGAAAAGCAGTCTAAGCAGGAGACTGCTTGGGGTGTTTGAAAGAATTTTCCAAAGTTGTGTAAAATGGACTTGAGGTAGACTTCATTGGAGTTTGTTTAGTGGAAGTGCCTTGCAATGACACAACAAATGGTTATCAGTCCACCATGTCTAATCCACATAAGGACTGGCTAATCCAAGAGCAAACGGCTTTAGGTAAATATATCTCAAATCCGTTTATGGCTGACAAGAAACCCCCAAGTCTCCTGGTAAGTGAAGGCTGCAATGTTTGCAGTAATTTGGCTCCAAGGGTGGAGTGTACCCTTTAAGACAATGTTTGTTTACGCCGTGTAGGCTATGGTTGTATGTCCTGAACAATTTACGTTTATGTTGCACTTAGACAATATTTATCAACTTTTGAGCAGCATAAGGTATATGCTGTGTTTTAGTAATGTTTAAATTCAATGGGCGTGTTCCCATCTTTGCTTATATGTTTTCTCTTCATCGTTTATTAATTAAACGTTAATATACATCCTAAGGCTTAGGATAAGGAGCCTTATTGTGTGTATTTTGAACCAAGATTTTATAGCAATCGTATAATTTAATTGCTGACAGAGGGTTGCGACCCGCTCTGTCTCCATCCTTTAAGTGCGAAGGGCTTTGCATACCCTAAGACCATTAGGAAAGTTAATGTGAATTGTGTTGGATGTTTTAATAGCATACAAAACATAAGTGCCTTGTACCATCCTTCGAACATTGAACTTGTAATTACTTGGCTGAGCAAATCTTTATTGTTAGATGCAACAAAAGATTCGAGGGAAACATGTGATATCATTAAGTGGGTAGGGGAGGATTACATCATTTGTACAAATGAACACTAAGACACCTACCATTAATGCTTTTTCCCGAAAGAGAAGAGTTTGGTACATAATAAGAAAAAAGTGCAAGTCTTGTACGTAGGACTTACGAAGGGTATGGCAAGTCATTCGTATACTGAGGGAGGGTTGCTGACGCGTAAGCCTCGCTACTTTTGATTTGGACTTGTTCCACATATTCTTCCTCGAAGTGTGTTCCAGAAAGCTCCCTTGTTTATTATGCTTGCAATTAAACGGGCATCATATTACTATGAAGCTTGTGGTTCGGAGTGTAAAAGGTTTGTTACTTTGTCGAAGCCTGCTGCTCCGCTCCGGATTCGAGACATTCTTCTTTTTTCTGATTGTGCTGGACCAAACGTGTCTTTAAATCACCTATGTGGTGTTTTTCCTTTCGTTTAGCTTGGAAAACTTTTTTGTTGGAGGACACACTCGATTCGCATGTTTCGGCTGGCTCATGGCTTTGTCCTTCGAAAGGATCGTTTTCTCCATACTCTATGTCATATTCCTCCAGTTCTTTAGCCCATTTGACCACTCTCCGTGTTCCATCAGGGCTCAGGAATGCCCTTTCGAATGGCTTATCCGTAAGTACTCTGATGGGGTGATCCTTGAAATACCTTCGGAGACGCCTTGTGGCGTGAATCAAAGCTAGGATTAGCTTTTCTGATGCTGCGTAGCTTTGTTCCACATCTGGTAGAGTCCTGCTGACGAAATATATTGGTATCTGTATGCGTTTTTGCTCTGCGAAAAGCATTGCACCGATTTCGTCAGGGGAAGCTGCTATGTGCAAGAACAACACTTCTCCTCTGGTTGGGGGTACAACCGTTGGCAAGGTCTCCATGCAATTCTTCCATCTTTGGAAGGATGTTTCGGCTTCCTTGTTCCATTGATAGGATATGCTGTTGGTGACTTCGTTGCGGACTTTTTAAAGAGATGAAGACCTGTTGATGCCCTTCGATAAAAACGCCTTCAGTGTTTCCAACTTTTCTTTTAGATTTTGAATCCTCCCTTGCGTTTTTTGGGTTTGCATTTCTGGGGAGGTTTCTTTATTGTTTGGACTGGTCTGGATCCTTTGCTTCACGAACGGGCATTCGTTTGGTCCTTCCTTTTTATTACCAAAAGAACACATCATAGGATTTAGCTTTAGGTTGATCTTTCTTAGCTGTGCGAGGGTTTCTTCAACATCCTAGAGGAGATCTTCTTTTGTCTTGCTTTGCGTGACTAAGTATCCTTCACAAATTTTCAGATTCCACCCTATCTGTTTTCCGAAGACCCTTCGAATCAGCCTATTGTAGGTGGCTTCGGTATTCCGCAAACCGGAGGGCATTCGTTTGAAGCAGTAGGAGCTTCTGCCTACATGAAAGGCTGTTTTTTCTTCGTCTTCTTCCGCTATCTGTATCTGATGGCATCCCATATTCGTACTTAGGAAACATTCCCAACGAACTCCCGGCAATAATTGTTGTTCTTTTGCAGATAAATAGCTTTCTTTTTGACAAGCTTTGTTAATGTCTACGAAATTAACCTGTATTATCCATTCTCCACTTCTCCGTTGGGCTGCAATTGGATTAGTAACCCACCTCGGGTTTTCTACCCTTCGGAGTATTCCTGCCGCTGTGAGTTTGCCCACTTCTTCCTTAATTGCTGCGCTTCGGGTAGGTGTCACCTGATGGGGCCTCTGCTTAACCGGTTTGATGTGTTTGGATTCATTGAGTCTGTGTTCCGTGTTAAAAGGCCTGCCGCGAATTCTAAGCAACCTCGGAACTTATGTCTGAATATTCTCCTAAGAACACATCTCCATAGGCTTCGAGCAGTTTTCCCAGTCCTTCTCTGAGGGAGGTGGGGAGTTGTTTCCCCATTTCCACTTTTCGTACTGAGTGAGATTCATGTAGTGCCTCATGCTCCTCGGAGACGGAACCTTCTCTGATATCTATCGTACGCTTTCGATTACTTTCTTTCTTAACCTTTTGGGCTTCCTGGCGCTTCCCTTCGTGATAACTGTAGAATATAGTTCCGACACCGTTCGCGGTTTGGAATTTCATTGTTGCATGCACCGTGTAGACTACAATGCCCATCTTTTGCATGGCAGTTCATCTGATTAACATGTTGTAGGGTGACTTGGATCTTACAATGACAAAGTTGAGGATCTCGGTCCTCGCAAACTTTCCACTTCCAAGTGTTACCTCCAGGGGTATTTCTCCCAAAGGCCACGATCGTTCCCCATAGAAACCTACCAGAGGCATTCTTGACTCTACTCGTTTAGATCTGACCGTAGGGCTGAGTTTCCTAAAGCAATGTTCGTAGATTACCTCGCAAGAACTTCCACAGTCCATATAAACTTTGTTAACCTCCACATTCGAGACTACGACCTTAATGATCACTGGATCCTTTGAAGGGAGTTCTCCGGCTTCGGACGGAAATGTTATTTCTCCTGCATCGTAGGTTTCCCTTTCGGAGGCCTTTCTTTTCAATTGGGAGGAGTCCCATCGAACCATTAGGATGGGAGCTTCCTGAGGTGTATTATCCTTTCCCAGTTGCGTATCAGTGACTTTCTCTTTGCCCTTTCTTATCCCTTTTACAAGATGTGTTAATTGCCCGGATCTTACTGCCTCTTCTATCTGCTTTTTTAGCTCTCGACAACTGTTTGTTTCATGACCAAAGTCTTCATGGAAGTGACAATACTTAGTAGTATCTCGGTTCTTGCTTTTTCCCACCATGCGAGGGGGTGGTTCGAAGGCTTTGGCAGCTTTCTCTGTCGCTAAAATCTCTCTCGGAGACTTCGTGAGGTTCCCCAATAAGCCGTGGTTCGGACCCTTGTTGTAGGGAGTAAACCTATTATGGCTTTTGTGTTTGTTCTTCTGTCCTTCCCACGAAGGCTGCTTCGCTCCCTTATTGTTCTCCACCGGAGCTCCATTGGTAGATACCTCTTTGGCCTCTATCCACATGTATGTTTTTTCCATCAGGCCTTTGTAGGTTGCCGGAAGGTCCGTGGATAAGAATTCTACAAGATTCCGGTTGCGTAGGCCATGAACGAAGCCAGAGATGCGTTGTTCTTCGTGTAAGCCTAGGATCTGCAGAGTTTCGTCGGTGTACCTAGTAACGAAATTTCTTGTGCTTTCGTTCTCCTTCTGTTTAATGTTGTGCACCGTGAGGTGTGTTCTTGTAAACTTCTTCTGTTGGCTGAAGTGAGATCGAAACTTAGCCTTCAAATCATCAAGGTTGATGATACTTCCCGGTTTTTGCCCATTCCACCAAATACGTGCGGAATCTCGGAGGGTATACGTAAACATATGACAGGCTACGGGCATGACCCATTTCTGCATCCTTATGGCTCCTTCAAACAAATGCAGGAAATTATCTGGATCCCCCTTTCCATCGTAAGTACCTATATGTGAAGGCATCTTTAAACCATCCGGCAAGGGATGGTCTTCGATCCATCTTACAAAGGGTGTCACAGGGCCTGCGGGCTCTACGTATGAGTGGGTTTAAGGTGGTATGTTCGCGGGAACATTATGGTATGGATTACAAGGAGGGGGTACCCCTGAAGAGGGTTGGTTAGTGTAAAAAGGATAGGGTGTACTCGCATTCGGAGGATAACCATTATACATGGTATACGGAGGGTATATCAGGGGATGGTTATAGGGTACGGCAGTTTGTGAGGGATACTGATTTCCAGGTTACCCATTCATGGAGGGATAAAGGTTTGGAGGATAACTTTGAGCTGGAAACTGGGGATATAGACCAACGGGAGGGAGACTTCCTCCTGTGTTGACTGAACCTGGGTTACCTCCCACACCAGATGCATGGGAGGGCTGCAGCGGAATTCCTCCTTCGGTTCTCCCCAGATGTGCTGCTAGTAGTGGAGGTAGATTTACCCCCGTGATTTCCCTCTGCTGGCTCCTCCCATTAGAGCCCTCGGCAACAGTTCCTTCCCTCCTAGTGGGAGTTCTTTCGGGGACTCCCTCAAAGCCTACATTCCTTCCTCCAGCCCTTCGACCCGCAGGAGACCCAATACGCAAGATGGGGTGATGATCCCTAGGGACCGAAGGCCTCGGTTCCATCTCGATCTCCTCGTCATATTCATCGCTGGAGTATTCCAACTCCCTTCGCATCTCCGTGTTTCTAACTTGCCTCCTTCGAGCCCTTAACAAGGACTCTAGCTCTTCGTAATTAGCATCGACAAAGGCGCGGCTAATGATGGGCTCTAGATTAGCTGATGTTGATGCGTGGTGGTTGCATGTTATTTCAGGGTAAGATCGTATGGTAAAGGTGGAGGCCGTGATTGGCGGAAGGTTGTTGGTGTCAGTTACGGGTAAAGGGGTTAAAGACGAGAAACCCGGTGGGGGTGTAACCTCTCTTTCTGGATTCATGCAGGAATAATAGCGAGTGTATTTGACTTGGTTATTTTACTTGGAAATAACGGGACTAATTGTAGCGCGTCCCACGGATGGCGCCACTGATTGTACAATAATTTGCACTACCAGGCCTTTGATGGGGATCAAAGGAAATGAGGGGTGTTGTGATTACGCCAAGCTTGGAGATAACCTGAAATAAGAAATACTAAAACACTACGTTAAGTGATTGCGCAGGGGTTGGACCCTGCGAACCACCTCCGGCGTGTGAATAAGTGATCGGTATGAGAGTTTAAGTGTAAATGTAGTAAAGTAAGGTGAGAGAGATTGCATACCAGATTTGTCATCGTCCAGGACTATTTATAGGTGAAGAAAACGGTCCTGGAGAGTGGTCACACGTTTGAGAGAGATCATGGGGGCGTCCCATGATTTGTGGTAACCGCTAGGGTTTAGTGTCCCACTCCTCCTGGTTTAGCGGGGGAGCTAAAGAGAAAGAGGAGACGTGGGTAAGACTTGGTCTCACCAATATTTGGACTTGGCATTGTTCCGTCCTTAAAACTTATCGAGAGATACCCCGAAGGGCTTAATCCTTCGATTGGCGAATTCCCACTTGGTAACTAGATCATTGATGATTAGTTTTATGCCATAGAAAGTTTTAGGAGGCTAGCCAGAGCCTTCGATTATGTAGGTTTCGATCAGACTCGAAGGGTGATCCTTCGAGTTAATCGGAGGGTACATCATCAGTATTCAACTCACCATATCTTTTATAGTGAAGAGTTGAATAGCCCACAAGGTTGTGGCTTGTGGTAAAGGCAGTGGAAAAACCATAATTGGTAATCAACTCATCAAGATGATGACTGTATTCCATCAAAGAGTTGGCTAGTCCAAAAGCAAATGACTTTTGGTAAAGACATATCAAATCCGTTGATAGCTGATGGTTTGCTAAAAATCATATGGTTATCAATGTACCATAGTATTATACTGAAACATTGGCTACTCCAGAAGTGATGGCTATCTGGTAAAGAGACATCAAATCCATTCAATTTTCAATCATTCACCTCTCACAGGAGTTCACACACCTGGAAGTGATGAGAATAGTATGAAACTTTTGATTTGATGTACATATTGTCAATGTTGCTGCAAAGATCAGATGGCACTCAAGATTTGAAGATTGCTGCAGAAATCTCAAGATTCAACAAAAGTTGCAGCTCAAAATAATTCCAATGGAGCTTACATTCAAAAATCCTCAAGGCATTTTTGAAGAAAGGAACTTGAAGATCATGGAGCATGAAGATCAAGTTAGGGGAGGATTGTTGGGAATTATTTGTAACAGACTTAAAAGTCTAAATAGTCTAGTTAAGTCGGGTAGATAGTTAAGTCTGCCAGTACAAAGTTAAATCTGGTCAGCATTAGTTAAGTCTGTTTATGTTAGTTCAGTTAAGTCTGTTTTGCTGAACAAGTTAGATATCTTAGGAGATATTATAGGAAAGGATATGCACACGGTTAGATATCTTAGGAGAAGATATGCATGCATCCTTTCACACATTTGTAGAATTAGGGTTTCCTTATAGTATAAAAGGAACCCTACGGCATTGTGCTTAATGCCAAGTTTTCAAGAAATTAATAGAATACAAAGTTAGTAATTCTCTGTGTTGTTCTTACTGCTTGTGTTAACATTCCGCATTAACATCAAGTATACATTGTTTAGAGTTTCTCATATAGATAGTTTGGATTTATCCAAGGTGTCTATTGTCTTACAAAGGCTGCTAAGATCCAAATCTTTGGACCTACACTAATCGTCTTAAGTATAGATTTGAATGAAAAACATCACACTGGTACAAAAAGTTGTATCGGTCACGCCAAAAATGTGTGACGATATGCATATAGTCACACACGTTTTTTTCGTTGTGTGTCACTATAGGTCCCGCCACCGTAGGTGGCATATGGTCACATTTTTGAGTTCGTGGCCTTTTTCATCGAAAAAGAGTGACCAAAACCTCGAATATGTGTGACAAATTAGGCACAAGTTTTGTTGGATTAGTCAGTATCAGTGACCGTAAACACCTTATAGTTACACGAATGTTTTTCGAGAGTAACTATTGTTCGTCCTTTGGCCAGACTAAATATTACAAAATGGCCACACAACTAAAAATTCATGTGGACCATTGAATGAACATTAGTACACAAAACACACGTGATGCACTTTAACAATTCATATGGTCACACATTATTAACACTTTTGGCCAATGTTTGCTTAATTGTATGTGACTAAATACCCAAAACAAACATGGTTTGTGTGACTAATATTACAAAAAGCCACCACAAACATAAAACTTTCATGCTGGCCATTGGTTGATCAATAGTCACCAAAATACAAATTTCTCACTTTAAACAACATATGGTCACACTTATTAACGCTTTTGGCCACCGTTTGCTTAATTGTATGTGACTAAATACCCAAAACAAACATGGGTTTGTGTGACTAAATATTACCAAAAAGGCCACACAAACATAAACATTAATGTGGCCATTGGGATGATCAATTGTCACACAAAATACAAATTTCTTCACTTTAAAACAGCATATGGTCACACTTATTTAACTTTGGGCACTGTTTGCTTAATTGTATGTGACTAAATTACCCAAAACAAACATGCTTGTGTGACTAAATATTTATCAAAAGGCCACACAAACCATAAAATTTCATGTGGCCTTTGAATGATCCAATAGCATACAAAATACACATTTTGTTTCACTTTAAAGAGCATATGGTCCACACTTATTAACACTTTTTGCCCACTTTTGTTTTGAAATTGTATGTGACTAACTCCAAAAAAAACAACACCCCATTGTGACTAGAATATCACAAACGTCACATTTATTGTATATTCAGTGGCCACAAGACGGGAAATAGTCAATCAATACCATTTACTTTAGAAGAATCATCTAAATGTCACAGTATTATTATGATATTTATTGGCCAAAGACGACCCTCGTTCCTTCTCCCCCTCGTGTCCTCTTCCGGTTTTCCGTTCCTGCTCCTGCTCCTCCCTTTTGCCCCTCCTTTGTCCCACCTCTCGGGGTTTTGGTCCTCTCTTTTTCGCTGGCCGGCCCGCCCTTCTTTGTTTTTTTTTTTTTTTTTTCTTTTATTCCATACCCAAATTCTTTTTTCTTTTTCTTTTTTCGTTGGGATAAAAGACCAATATTTATTAAGTCATCGAATTGAAACTGTGAAAAATAAAATGGGGATTTTTAGCAGTGGTAATGTATTCTAAACGTGATGAATGTGCTGAAGAAGTAGTGTATGTAATAAAAGAAATTGATGGTAAAATATAGTTGCATAAAGGGGACATGAAATTGAATAAATGATCTGATGGGTTGAATTATGAAGGCACAACTGGAGAATAAATGTACAAATTCCGAGAATAAATATGATGATGTTTATAGATAGACGTTTTTTAGATATTTATTGGATAAATATGTGAAGAGGATATTATAAGAATTACATTTTATGAAAAGTTTCTTTATGTTTTCTTAAGCAATTTAATTTGTCAAGGTTTAGAAAGTGTAATATATTTGTAAAAATGATTAAATGATTCTTGAGGTTATCTAATAAATAACTAGATGTTTTTCGAACTTGTATAGGTTAAAATTTTTTGAATAAATTATGGAAGTATTTTAAAAAATAATTTGATCTCTATTATAGAGTTAGGGTTTAAAATCTGAAAAGATAATAATAATTCTTTTGCAAGAAGTATTTAATCTTTTGTAGAATTAATTATTGTAGTTTAGTTTTGTTCATTTTTTTGTTTGATATTAAATTATAGAACAAATTTTATATTTTGGATGATGACAACATTCATTCTTGAATTAATGAAGAGTAGTGAAATTGACGTTTAATTAATGAATGAAAATCTTTGTCTTACATTAATTCATGAAGTTGCTACAATATTTTTATTTTTGTGATTAATAGGGACGGTGAATTATTGAGTTGTGAAGTAGATGGTTGAATTTTATAATGTAACATGAACTATATGTTAATTTGATTAATTCTGTGATATTGTAATTATGAGAGAAAAAAATTAACTTGATGAAGAAGTGAATAGTAGACTTGTGTTTATGTATTGTATAAAGTGATCAAATCTACAGAGCATAATAGTATAGTAGGGGTGAAATCATTGAATATTATATGAGACTGGAAAATAGTTCTTCAAGTGATGTATGTTGTGCATAGAGCATAAGAATCAATTTATAGTTATAAATTTTGTATTTTAACGAAAACAGTTTATCTTGATATTGGTGATAAAACAAACATGTGATACTCAATAATTAAATAAAATGTATTCAATTTTCATAAATTTAAATAGAGATAAGATTTAAATTTATAAAATAAAATTTGTGTGTTGTGATATAAATGTGTGTGTAAATTAAATGTCATAAGTGCGAGTACAAAGTAGTAATATTTAAAAGTATTAGGGATTAATATTATCATTGTATAATTGAAATAATTGTTTGTTCATAGATCATAAAAACCAGAGTACTTGATGACGTATTGGAGTCATAGCCGTATTTAGATATAGAAGTATTAATGGAGAGTATTTCAAAGGGTAATTTATAGGCATTAGTTTAGGTATTTTGGGTTATTGTAGCGCGTACTTTGTAACTGGCGCCATGGTAGTTTCCGAGCCGTTTATTGGTTATGATATTGTTCTATTATTCGGACTTTCCGCAGTTTGTATTTATGTGATTCATGAATGATGTATCTGATCTGATGAAATGTTAATAGTACTTACATCTTTTGATTTATTTGAAGTAGGTACGGTATTCTTTAATATTATGATTAGAACCATTCACTGACACCAACTGCATTGGTGGCGGGTTACCTATGACCGTGACACACAACAAAAAAAGAACAGTGTTGATGATCTTAATGCATTATCGTCACGACATTTCCCTTTTGTTGCAGTGACGATACGCTTGAGTTTTTTGTTACCAGTGTTAATTGTTTTTTATTTCAAAATGTTATATTAAGACGATCTTGTAGAGTGTAGTCCATAGAGATGGATTCTTAAGAAGCCTTTGTATAAGAATTTCATAGACTAACCTTGCGATTAAAACCCAAATACTAGGATATAATAACTATATTGAGTTGTATGTTAGAACTCAGTATAGTTAGAAACTGGTTGGCTTATCTGTGTATGAGATGGATGATGTTAACATATTGAAAATGAGTATAATATTCTAACAGCTATATGTATATTATATCTTTTTCACTTCTATTAATTTCTGATCATTGGCATTAAGCACTATATAGCCCGTAGGGTTTCTATGTTATACTGCATAATTTAAGGAAAACTCCTCGATTATGATTTCTATCAAATCGGTAGTGATAATATGTATGTATTTTTTATTGATATATCTAACCGTGTGTATAATTTCCTTTCTGTGTTATAAATATTTCCTTAAGTAATCTATTGTAAGTAATTTTGTTAGCATATATCTAAGAGCGTACATGAACTTTATAACATATAAACAGACTTTTTATTATTGTGTATTGATTTTAACTTTATTCTGGGAGCTGACCGGTTAATATACTATATAAGTACGTACCCGACTCTGAACTATGTATTATTTTTTATGTTTTTAAGTCTAATTGTTACAAGATTGATATGTCTAAACTTTTATTCTCTCCTAACTTAGATCTTCATGTACTCTTCATGTCTTTCAAGTTCTCTTCTCAGTAATTGATTATGCGCTTGGGAATTTTTGAATGTAAGCCCAAAATTTAGCAACTTTTGTTGAATCTTGAGATTTTGGTTTAGCAATCTTCAAATTCTTGTAATTTTACTTCATCTGATTCTTTGAACAACAACAATTGACAATATGTACATCAAATCAGGGATGAGTGTTATTATCGATTCATCATATATCTTGACAATTCGGATCTTCCAGTGTCTGATTGAAGAGCATTAGAGTGTGAGAATGCATTGATAAACTTTGAATATAAAAGTGGAAGTGTGGTTGATGTCTGTTTTTAACCAGTCTGCTCACTCAGTTGCTAGAGATAGGCTATACTGTTTAACATAGTATTTAATGAAAGGTTTGAGATTGTTGGTACAGTTGAAGGTAAACTCATAATTAATTTTTAGAGATAGACCGTATTCAGCTATTCAGCTACGGGATCAGATTTTAGTGATTTTGGGATAAGGATCTTTACCAAATACAGTCATTTGCTTTTGGATGTCTTAGCTCAACGTCCTCTACAAACTATCGATGGATACTTCTTCTTNGTAATATTTAGTCACACATCAAATTAAACAAAGAGTGACCAATAATGTTAGTACTGCTAGTACTACATTGGTACTGCTGGAGCAGAGTTACTACTGCTAGTATATATATAAAACAGAATGTATATAAATGAAGCAAATATATATACAATGGTATTTCAAATTGAATAAAACTCGAACGTATATAAATGAACCAAATATATATACAATTGTAATGTCATATATAATCAAATTCTCAACTACCTAAGTTAAAACCTGTTGATTCTTTGCCGCCTTATTATCAAGTTGAGTTTGATGTAACTCAAGTCTTTCATCAGTTTCTTTCTGCTTCGAGGAAGATTAAAATACCTCTTATATGTAACTCCTCTTGCATAACCTCCATTTTCCTTACCAAACACAACTATCATGGCATCAGTGCCATCATCAACATTCAAGGTTCCATACTTGATCTTTTTATCAGCTTCTTTCTGCAAAAAAAAATATGGGAAATGTTGGGATTAAAAGTTAGTACGGCTAGTACACAGTTAATGTTGCTGGTATATAAGCATGATAATAGAATTTGCAGTCAAATTTACAAGTTTATCTGCCAATGATCTAATCTCAGAATCTGGAGATTCTCCGTCTTTGTTTTCCCTTCCTTTGATCCACAATAAACTACGCCATTAGTTTTACCTGTGAATAATAATCATCCATTTCTTCCTCTATCTGCTGACGTAACTCATCCTATAAACAGATGTTACGAACTGTAAGAAACCAAGACACTAATAATGCTGCGTAATATAAGATCTGCCAACCATGAAACAGTAAAAACATACATTGGTTGGCTTTGGTGACTGAGATGGAGCATACCAACGCCTCAATTTAATTCCAGTTCCTCGAAAATGAACTATGCCAGAAAATCCAGATAAGGGAATTTTTAGCCAGGCATCCCATGTATCATCCTCACCCGTGAAAATAGCATGTAGCCCCTGCAAGAAACAAGTAACGTGCTTAATGCTAACATAAAAGACAACAAAATTAGATGTCCCAAATATAAGTTTAGCATCAAAAACCAACATACCGGGGCATACCCTTGCATATCAACTCGGGCAACAAATAATCTAGATGGTTGAAATGTTCTGCAGTGCCAAACCTGGAACGAATAAATGTCAAACACATTACCAAGCAAGCAAATCACTAATGATAAGAATCGTTTATAGCTCAGAGGTTGTTTAGACCTCATATTATCTAGGATACATAACAACGAAAGCGGAATATTCAATAAAGAATTAACATTATTATGAACAAGGTTTTTTATTCATACGTTTTCCTTCAAGCCCCAATTCTACTTGATCAAGGTAGAACGTGTTACAATCTAATCTTGTAAACAGGAATCAACTGATTCTTGAGGCTAAACTAACTAATTAACTAACCACTAACCCTAGATGTTTATAGCACTACGTCTAGGTTACACACACACACCTTTAGTCGACTACATTATGGAAGACTTATTTTAAAAACCCTAACCCTTGATCTCTTTATATAATAGAGATTTAGGGTTTACAAAATACTACGAAGGACTAATAAATACAACTTCTTTTGCAAGCAAGTCCTTCTCCATCTTTTGTAGAATTCCTTCTTGTCGTATTAAGTCCCTATTGTTTCATTCTTTCTTGTTTTGTATCATCAAATCTAATAGACCCAACAATCTTCCCCTATTTGATGATGACAAAACAAATACCTTCTTGTACGAACTTCCCTAGACGAAGTAGAGAAATTGAGATAATTAAATCTCACCATGAATGAAACAATCTTTGTCTTCCCCTTAATTCATGTCGTGCCACTCCAATATTTCTTCCCCTTTTTGTTATCAACAAATAGGGAACGTAGACAAAACTTCCCCTTGAGTGGTGCATGTAGATGGTTGAACATTTAATCAATAAGCTACCCCTGAAACTAATATGTTTACCATCTCCTGAATCTTCAATTCTGTATGCTCCTTGTAATGATTACTGACGATAAAAACCAAATATAACAAACTTGATGAAGAAGTAGAATAACCTAGACTTGTGTCTTATGTCTTGTACTAACCACGTGACTCCAAACTCATACCAGAGCACTAATAGTATAAGTAGACCGCAATCTCTTGACAAATCCTCAACTATATGAGAGACTGAGCACAATAACTGATGCGCGTGGGATTGCTACCACGCAACAGGTTTTACCTCTCAAGGGATCTTGAGAAGCTTGCAATCCCACCAGGCAGTGTACCTGGTCAGTGTAGTATAGTGTATTGGTAAGTACGGGGGATTGATCGTTCTCTCATAGGGAATAGTGTTCGTTTGGATAGAAAAACTACTCTAATAGGTCTAAAGGTGAAGGAAGATTATTTTTGTATTTTTATATTTTTATGAAAGCAAGTAAAATCTCGGGTTTTGGAGGAGTGGGCGGAATTAGTTGCTAGTCAACTAACCCAAAAACTACTATTGCAATAAAAATAAAATGACAAGAAAATAAAAGGTTGTGAAAACTTATATGGAGACAAATGTGTTTACTTAGACTTCCTTACTCCCTAACTATCTTTTACCGGTTAATTGGTGTATGTATTACTTGTGTGGATGACGGGTGTATTCCTTAACAATTCATGGGGTGTC
>LBNU01028193.1:0-18469 GCA_014162995.1 Artemisia annua | reverse complement strand
CGTCCCCTCCTTGATCTTTTTCTAACACAATGACCTCTTGTTCCTTTTCTTCGTTTTCGTCTTTGTTTACAATTGATGTTTCTATCTCATTTAGATTCACACTGGAGCTTTCTGATTCAACCTTCTCTGAACTGATTTCTTCACATACTTCATTGATCGAGGAATTGTCATACTTTTCTTTTTGACCATCATCACTTTGACTAGCCTCTTCTTCATCCTTATTATCAAGTTCTGTAATCTCGTCCTTAGGAGCTTTTTGAGTTGAGATGCTAGCATCAGTGGTCACACCTTGCAACAGCTCATTTTTCTCCAGTTTTTCCTCTATTTCAACACTTGGCCTGATTTCTTCAATTTCTTCCTCTTTCTCTATTTCCTTGACACTTTCATCTGGTCGTTCTAATAGTTTGTCCTCTGCTTTATTTTCATAGTCATCATTTGTCTATATGAAGAAAAAAATATATCTTTAATATATGGGAAGGATAAAATTAAAGAAATGATGACTTATATGGATAGGTTATATGCTCAAAGCTTGCGTTAACAATCTTTGTGGCAACTATGCTTCATCGTTCAAAACTTTAAGTTTTAGCGGTGGCTGTTATAAATGGTATCTAATCCATAGTACCAATATGTTTAAGCATTCAACATCATGTAAGTATTCTCTTAGTTAGGATAAAGCGCCTTCCATGTGTACTACATATTCAGTTACATAAGCAACATTGTCCTATATTTAAAAATTATTCTAATATGTCCTAGAGGCTTTATATTCTTTCTTAATGACATCCCTATTAGGGTTACTTATAGGTATCCATTATTTGACACTTTTACTTACAAATAGGTCGATTGAGTTTTATTTATAACTGAAATGGTTTAAATTGGTTAAATGGAAAATTTTAGTCAAATGGGGTGGAGTCAAGCGGGTTAAAAGTTTCCCAAAGCCTTTCTATTTACACAACTTACTAAATCGTTTAACTCGAATATTTTATTTATTAATGTATGAATAATATTTTTTTTTTTCAATACTACTACATTAATTATTAATCAAATAAATGAAGTGGGAAAAAATCAGTTGCGGGTCGACCCTGACCTTTTTTATGCTTGCTAAAAATGAGTCAAATTTTAACCTCTCTGTACACTACGCAGTGCTGTTCAAGATTTATCAACACTTGTGTTTTATACATCTACAGATTTTTAAAAAGTTTCTAAAAAGTACTTGGGTTGAAGCTTTATTACCTCTTGAGCATCAATTGTTTTGTCCTCTGTCTCTTCCTTGATGAACTCTCGAGGCGTTTCACTCAGCTCTTTGAAATCACCAACTATGGTTGGCGTTGTTTCTTTTACATCCACACATGTTGCATCTTGTGATCTTGGAACACCATCTGTATCACTTTGATCTTTCTCTTCCGTGCTGAAAGCTTCTTTCACACTTGGCTCCATGCTGTCAGAAACTTTTAGTCCTATATTAGACTCGACTATCTCTGGCCCCATATCTTCACATGGATCCTTCTCAATAGCCTCTTCAACATTCTTTTCTTCATTTATTATGTTTTCTTTGTTTTCTACATGCAAGTCCTCGATAGAGGTTGCAGCTTGTGAAAATGTGACATCATCCTCTTTTCGGTCTTGTACCTGTGCTCTGGTTTCATCTTTGCTTGCTATTTCATGCTCATTTGTTGCCGTGCTGGAAGTGTCAGAAACCTTTAAGCCTTCCACAGATTCAGTATTATGTGAGGCAGTCTCTTCACATATCTCGCTAACTATGGGGCTTCCAGACTCTTTCGTTTCGCCATAATCACTCTTCATAGCCTTTTCATCATTCTTTTCTTCATTTTCTATAGTTTCTTCTTGTTTTGTTTGTGTTGTGATGCTAACATCAGTGGGATTGACAATTTGCTCTTTTTCCTCAAGTGTATCGGCACTAGATTTGATTTCTCCAGTATCTTCCTCTACACTTCCTTTAGCATTATCAACTTCAGGTTCAGTGCCTTCACTGTTGTGGTTCGTTTCTTCTAAGCATCCTTCAAATGGTACATCTTGTGCACTAGTAACGCTATCCTCTCCTTGATCTTTTCCTACCACAGTGACCTCTTGTTCATTTTCTTCATCTTCGTCTTTGGTTAAAATTGATGTTACTTGCTCATTTAGCATCATGCTTGAACTTTCAGATTCAACCTTCTCTGAACTGTTTTCTTCACATACTTTTGTGACAGCAGGGTTGTCAAACTTTTCCTTTTGACCATCATCACTATAAGTAGCCTCTGCTTCATCCTTTTCTTCATGTTCCCAAGTCTCTACTTGAACCAGTGTTTCCTCTAATACAGCACTTGGCTTGATATCTTCAATCTTTTCTTTTTGCTCAATTTCGTTGAGACTTTCATTGGGACGTTCTACTAGTTTTTCCTCTGCTTTATTTTGAGAGTGATAGCTTGCCTATATGAAAAAAATCTATTTTCAGCATATGTAAATGATGAAAGAAAAAAAAAAAAAGAGACGAGTTATATGAATAGGCTCAAAGATTGTGGTAAGAATTGTAAACAGGTTCAAGGGAATATTTCGTGTTATGTCACTGACACATCACACATAGAATCGGGTATTTATATAATTGTACGTAGCGTAAAACCTAATTAGAGCTTATCAGTAGTGAATTACAGTTCTAATACAGATGTGATATATCTTTTAAATAACAATCTTTGTGGCAGCTTCACTTTATCGTATCTAGTCTAATTTTTAGCGCAAGTTAAATTAATGGCGTCTTCTCCGTACTACCAACTTCCCAAGTATATATCATTAGGTGTTTCATTCTAGCTAGGTGTATAAAGCGTCTTCCATGTCTAAACATAGTTAGTTACATACACAAGTTATCTCTAATCATTGATTATTTAATTATGTCCTGGTAGTGATGTATTCTTTTATTTTTGCTTAAATCCCTTGCCGGGTATAGAATAGATGGCTGTTTTGAGCCATTTACTTGCGAATAAGACGATTGGGTTGTGTTTTATCTATAAAGGGTCTTATTGCTGAAACAGAAAAAATTCAGCTTAAAGGGGATGGTCAAACGGGTTGTAATTTTCCTAAAGTCTTAGTAATTCCTATAGCCTGCTAAGTTCAATTCAAAGGTTTACTGAAACTTATTTATCAATTTTTTTAAGTAGGAACAAAGTGTTGGCGAGTCACCCAGCCAATTCTAATGTTTCCAACTATAGTGGTGAATGCACTAATAAATTTGGAATGGTTAACAGAAATTAGTTTGAGGATTCATTACCTCAGAATCAATGGATTTTCCCTCTGCTTCTTCCTTGAACTCTCTAGGCGTTTCATTCAGCTCCTCGGTATCAGCAACTGTGATTTCAGATTCTGTTTCTTTAATATCCTCACATGTTGCACCTTGTGAGCTTATAACACCATCAGTATCACCTTGATTTTTCTCTATTGTGCTGAGAACTTCCACCTTAGTTGGCTCTATGCTGCCAGAAACTTTTAGTCCTACTTCAGATTCAGTGTTCTCTGAGCCAGTCTCATCACTTGCTTCTTTTTCAGTAGCCTTTTCAGCATTTGTGATGGTTTCATTGGTTTTTGCTACCAGGTCTCCTGTCGAGGGTTCATCTTGTGAGCATTCGACATCATTCTTTTCTGGACCTTCATCTTTGCTCACTACGTCATTCTCAATTGTTTCCTTATTCGAACTTTCCGAAGGTCTCAACCCTTCTTCTGTGTTAGCCTTATCTGAGACAGGCTCTTCATATATTTCCTTGACCATTGAGCTTCCAGAGTCTTTCGTTTCACCATCTTTAATGTCAATAGCCTCTACATCATTATGTTCTTCATTTTGCATGGTTTCTTCTGGTTTCGTGTGCGCTGTGATGCTAACATCAGTGGGAATAACATTATTCAAATTTTGTGGCTCAATATTCTCTGGTGTCCCAACACTATATATGATTTCTTTAGTCTCTTTCTCCATACTTTCTTTAGCTTTAACTTCAGCTTCATTACAGTCACCTTGCTGTTTTGTTTCTTCTAAGCCTCCTTCAGGCATCAAGTCTTGTATACTTGTAACTCCATCCTCACCTTGATCTTTTTCTAATACGTTGACATCTTGTTTCTTTTCTTCAGCTTCATCTTTGTTCACAGTTGCTATAGGAGTGGAACTTTTATATTCAGTCTTCTCCGAACTATTTTCTTCAGGAACTTCCGTGATTAAGGGGTTCTCAGACTTTTCCTTCTGACCATCATCACTCTGAGTAGCCTCTCCACCCTTTTCTTCATGCAACAACCCATTTTGCTTCACTCCTTCCTCTATTTCAACACCTGGGAATTCTTCAGTTTTTTCCTCTTGCTTAATTTCTGCAGTAGAGAGTACAATGTTCTTGACACTTTCCTCAAGCTTTTGTTCTCGTTCCTCATTTGGTCCATTCTCACACTGCTCACTTGCCTATATGAAAAATATTCTCTTTAGCATATAGAAAAAATAATATAAAAGAAGTGATAACCTTTATAAAATGTTCAAAAGAATTTTGCGAACAAATCAATGTAGACTCTGTAATGTTGTTAGGATCAAATAGATTCTATATAGTATAGTTTATTAAGACTTTAGTTTATTATTTATTGTAATAATGTAATGGGTCGAATTCTAGACTGTTTGGGTCAAATATAACCCAAACAACCCGTTTGTAGGATGACAGTTAAATTAGGTATGACAGTTATTCCCAAGGGTTGCAACGTTTGGAAATAACTGCCAAGTCAATGGTCATGTCGTTTGTAAATCTATAAATATGTTTTCTCACAGAAAACATATGTACAGATTCAATATATCAAAAAGTTCTTTATTTCAGAAAACTTGTTGTCCATTTTTACTTGCATATTCTGCACACAAACGATACACAATCTTTTAATGGTGAGTTTCAAGCACATCATGAAGCAAAGAAATGTTGGCAAATCTGTGCACAAATGGTATCAGAGCCAAGGCTCTCAACCATGGGTCATGCCAACAACACAAATCAACCATGGATTCTACACAGGCAAGTACCTACTCAGAGAAACTCCAAAACGAATTTTCAAGTGGAATTCAAGAAGGAAAAGCATCTCTCCCAAGGGAAAAGAGATGCTTGTGAAAAAGGTACTAGAGAATGAGGCATATAATGATGCCAAGATGAAAGGAAAAGAGAAGGAGGAGACTGTGAAAACAAAGAAGGAAAGGAGATCAAAGTGCTATATATGTAGACAAAAAGGACATGCCTTTTGGGCATGTGAGAGTAGGAAAAAGATTGCTGTTGCAGAATCAAACCAAGAATCTGTTTCTACATCACAGATTCTTGATGAAGAAGTAAAATATCCAGAAGTGGTACATGTTATTGGTGATTTTATGCTTGAAGGTTCAGAAAACAAAACATGGAATGACATATGGTATGTAAGCAACCATTATAAATTACATCTCTGCCCTAGTAGGAAACTTTTCAAGAGAATCAAATACAAGTTCAAAATGATTGGGAGAGAAGAGACTGAGAGAAAATTCATATTCTCTTATGGTGTGGGAGATGTTGCAGTAAGTACAGAAAGAGGAGAGATTGAATTCAAAATGTCCAATATACCCCTGAGGTATCATTGAACATTCTGAGTTTTGATTTATTGGAAGAACAGGGTTACTTGGTAAAGATAGACAACAACAAATGCTCTATCAAATACGTGTATGATGAAGGAAGGACTGGAAAGGAAAAAGAGTTGGACACAGACAACTTAGAACAGATATGGGGGCCAAGGCATGTAGTTGCAGACCACAATAAGTATTTGGAACACTACTTTGAATCAATGGAACAAAAGGAAGAAGGCTCTCTTATAAAAGGTCTGGAAGAACTAAGTTGTGAAAGGAAAGATGCCCATGATTACATTGATGATGATTTCATAAGTTGGAATCGTACTTTATATGCTTTAAAAGTTAATTCATTTAATAGATTTATGTCTTTCATTAATCTGTTGGAAAAAGATAGCATAGTATACACAAACTGGGATGTGTTCAGTAGAAAGTTTGAGGATATGTTGAAATGGTTTTATATGGTGTATCTTAATTATGATTACTTGGAGAAGATACCACCAACAATAGGGGTGATAAAGATAAATCTGCTTGGTCTTCATAAAGTGGTGGATAGCCTTGGAGGCTATGTTGCTGTTACACCAAGTGGCAAATGGGGAACCATTGCCAAATTGCAGGGTCTAACAATAGAGGAAGCATATGCAGTACAAGATTGCTACAAGAAATTCATAGACTTGGTTGTAGTGTACCATGACACTGCTCAGATTCCATGGACAACAGAGAAGCCAAAAATTGAGAAGGGTGAAAGCAGTTGGACTGTAGAACACAGGAACCCACATGGCTTGGATGGACCGGGAGTTAGGGATGGGCATGCACAACAAGAGATGGAGAGGCTTGGTGTTAGAATTGAAGATAGTGAACAATAAAAACAAGAGGAGACAGGCAGTGAAGAAACAAATGACTTTGATGTCATTGTGTGAAGAAAAGGAAGCAAATCACTCAAGAAATTTGATCTTAAAACATTAGAGGGGAGCTGTAGACTCTGTAATGTTGTTAGGATCAAATAGATTCTATATAGTATATAGTTTATTAAGACTTTAGTTTATTATTTATTGTAATAATGTAATGGGTCGAATTCTAGACTGTTTGGGTCAAATATAACCCAAACAACCCGTTTGTAGGATGACAGTTAAATTAGGTATGACAGTTATTCCCAAGGGTTGCAACGTTTGGAAATAACTGCCAAGTCAATGGTCACGTCGTTTGTAAATCTATAAATATGTTTTCTCACAGAAAACATATGTACAGATTCAATATATCAAAAGTTCTTTATTTCAGAAAACTTGTTGTCCATTTTTACTTGCATATTCTGCACACAAACAATACAAACACACAATCTTTTAATGGTGAGTTTCAAGCACATCATGAAGCAAAGAAATGTTGGCAAACCTGTGCACAATCAATTGTGACAGTATCGATTTTATTATTCTTCATCTATTGTTAGAAGTATTTATATAATTGGTGTCTTCATTCATAATACATTTTCTCTAAAAGTTTATTTATCAATGCAGTGTGAAAGTGAAAAATCTGTCTCAAAAAGTGTTCAGATCAACCTGTTTCGACCTGTACATAAAATTTACCAGTTTTGACCGTTTTACGAAACCCACCCATTTTGCCACCCTTGTGACTAAAATATATCAAGCTAGCTGGAACGATGCACTAAGTAAGGATTTTTAGTGTAGTTGGAAATTACTTAAGTTGAAGACTGTTTACCTTTTGAGCATCATTTGATATTTCTTCTATTTCTTCCTTGACGAACTCGCTAGGCATTTCATTCAGATCCTGCTCATTGGAATCAGCCACTTGATCTTTTTCTAAGGTGTTGAGAGCTTGTTCCTTTTCTTGAGTTTCTTTGTCAATTTGAATAGCCTTTCCGTCATTCTTATCTTCATTTCCTATAGTTTCTACTTCACGTTCCGTCTGTGTTGAAACAGCTTCAACAACATCATCAACTGGTTTCTCATCTTTCAAGGCTTCAATCTTGGTCACTTTTATTTCTTCCTGATCTTCTTGTTTTGGTGTGTCCTTGCTAGTTTCTGGTATGTTGCTGTGTTCATCAGCAGTGACCGTGGGAACTGAGAGTGTTTGGAAAAAAGTTTCACTCCCATTGGTCATTATACCGGTTTCTAGCTTTGTATTTACAGGTTCTGCCGCTAGGTTGCTAGCTTCAAGTTGTTTCACTTTGTTATCAACACTTTCTCTAACTTTTTCCTCCGAACTTTCACTTGAAAATGCATTATCTTCTATTTTAACTTCCTGTAGGAAAAATTGCCATCGTTGAGGTTATAAAGCGGTTCATGTTACTAACAGAAGGAAATGAATGTAGAGGTACTTGGGCATATGTGGTAAATTATTGTTTTTCGAAGCTTTATTGTAAGAAATACTCATGTTCAGTGTCCTAGACTATATGTGTGCTAAGTTGTTGATCTTTGTTATGACTTATGAGGTATTAATATCAATGTTAAACCCCTTAGTTATAACTTAATGACAAATAGGCCCTTTGACTATCTTGATACACAATATTGGTACCGTGACTAAGTATATAAATTATGGTTATCACATGATATAACTTTTGATGCAAAATTGATCATGGTACAAGTCAACTACTTGAGTCACCAACATTCCAGAAAAATATTCATGGCCTGGTATTCTACATATTTCTAGCAATAGTTGATGCACGTGTATAAAGGTAGTCATGAATGAGTGACAAAAAAAAAAAAAAAAAAAAAAAAAAAAAAAAAAAAAAAAAAAAAAAAAAAAAAAAAAAAAAAAAAAAAAACAAAACAAAACAAAACAAAACAAAACAAAAAAACACTGGATCGAATTGGGTTATGTTGTAGCTTCAAAAGCTCAAACAAGGTAAAATAAGAAGACAGCCTTAAAATTAAAGTAAACGCAATAACGCATCAAATGGGTGAAAGTGGTTTGAAGTGTGTTTTCAGTGCCTAGAAACCTCGTAAATCCTTTAAGTCAAAGTAAGATGATAATTAATTAGTACAAAATAAATATAACTTGCCACAAAATTCTTTAGCCTTTATCAATCTAAATTACTTTGTACTAAATACACAAACAGCCAAATCTTCCTATTGTGTGTACTATTGTTGATGTGTCATCGGTCATTTAGTACATAGATCATGAGGTTTGATGTATTTTTAGGACCATTTAGTACACACAATAGGAGGACTAGGCGGTTGGTTTATTTATAGGAAAAAAGTTAGATTGACACACGCTAAAGAATTTTCTTGCAAGTTATATACGCTTTGAACTAATTATCCTTAAAAATTATAGCTGTTGCAATGATAACTGTCACACTAATTATCATCGCTAAAACAACTTTAAAAATTTGGACAAAATTTGTTTCAGGCAATTTGTTTACGAACTACAAAAAGGCTCACATCTCACAACACGTCCCTTTTGCCACCTTTAGTGAAAACTAACAAGAGAAAGATCTTTTTTGTACTAAACTGCCTGTGATCCATGTTTTGGATCTTTCAAATGATACAAACTAAAAAGATTCGTGTAGGCTAGCTTGTTGGGATATACATGATCGCCAACTATTTTACTGCAGAACCTTGTTCATATGTTTAGTTTCTTATTTTGTTCTTCTTTCTGGACTCCTTTACAAGTCACATACATAACAATCTTACAACTGATAAGAATATAAACTAAGTTGGAACTTTATTCTTCTTATAGGAATCTCTGATCTTCTCATGCAATTAATTTATAGTTTCATGCTATGACAAGACTCCAACAACATCAGGTATATCAGATATGCAAATTTTATTATTTTCACTACTAATGATGCTAAACTAAAAACAGGATTAGCATATAAAGTTACGATCACTAACCTTTAAGAGAACAGATTCCGGGATATCAATCTCAGTTGCCATCGCACATGCACAGTCAAAAGAAAAATCTCACAGTTAATTCAGTGAGATGATGACTGCTAAGTTTGAGAAGCTTTAGTTTGAGATGCCTTCAACTTTCAAAACTGCATACTATATATATCCACACCATATGGCCCCTTGATTAAACCTATTGATAAAGTAGCAACTAAATGACAAAAATGCCACTTGGAAATTGCTTTTAGTACATTTTGGTGTAGGCCTGGTATCACATTGTGCTGATAATATATCACATGCTCAGCAGCCAGGCTAATGCAGAGATTTTAATCCAGGTTGTTAATTATTCCTAGTGATTCAAATAGTACTAAAGACACTGGAGACGGTACTTTATCAAATTTTAGGAGTGCAAGATAGCAATGCGTTGGACATTATTATGGTTTAGTTTAAAGGTGTCAAATGAATATGTCGGGGTTGATTGAGTAGTGGGTAAATCTGTAATCTTTTATACTGAGTGGGTTGACCAAAAACATATTTTATCTGAAGATCATAATTCTTTTAACAAATTTTATGTTTATATTTTTCTAACTTTCTAGGGTAAAATGATACTCCTGATGATGAAATTTTGGTCAACTTTGTACCTTGTAACCATAACTCGAATTTTGGGTAGTTTAATCTCTTAATAGGTATTCTGAAGAGTATCAGTCATGTTCTCATCGCCTAATGACAGAAAGATTGTGTTTCTTCAAAAAATGTTTTCTCTCTAGTGGACCTCTCATTTCCATGCGTAGAAAAACATGTTAAACCTTAAACACTCTTTATAACGTCACATGCTGTTGATCTTGAAGTTAAGGACATTTTCAATAAATGTTTGGTATGCACAACTTAGGATCATATGATACGCTTCATGCAGCTAATCACTATTAGTAGAAATGGGTCTTTCTGTCAATCTACAATTGATTAGTGAAACATCGACGTCATAGAGTTGCTTTCCGTGGCCCATGGGCACTAGCTATCTTACCAACTAGCTAGTACAATTATCAAACTATTGTAAGTGGGAATGTATTGATCAGCTTCTTAATTAGTCAAAAGATAATCATAATGATAATTAGGACTCTTTAAACACCATTAAAATTCATTGCCATGTGACAACAATATATGTGATTGGTTATAAGACCACAAAAAGTAAGCACCTTTGCTGTCCAAAATTTCATATGAAAAGATTATGAGAGCGGATCAACTAGCTAGAGGTTCCACTTTTTCATTAATTCAATAGAAGTTGATCTTAACCACAACAGGTAACCGTTACTCAACAATAAGAATACTAGCCTTTTAAAGTGGAGGTCAAGGGTTCGAATCCAACGGGGAGAAAATTAATCCTCTTGTGACTACGGAGATTACCGACGCCTACTCCGGGGCTATACGAAAAGATAGTCATTTTGGGATTAGTCGGCTCGCAATGTCGAGTCAAAAAATCAGGTAAAAAAAATAGAAGTTGATCTTATTATTCAAAGTATACTAAGGCTCTCTAATACTAGGTTTTTATATCACTACTTTATGGTTATATTAATTATCACCCACTTTTTTTTTTAACCTGTGTTCTGACTCGACATTGCGAATCGACTAATCCCAGGGCGACTACCCTTTTTAGATAGCCCGGAGTCATCGCAGATGAACCTCCGTGGCCACATGGGGATTAATGTTCTCCACAAGGTTTAAACCTGGGACCTCTAGGGACTTTAACCACTTAGGAGACGAAATCCAAACCAATGAGTCACCCCATGTGATTTATTATCACCCACTTTCATTTACAGTTTTTACCACTATGAAAAACGAAATGAAGTAACTTAATTTATAGTCATAATATAACATAATAAGGTGAGGCCTGAAAAAAGCACTTAAAATTACATGGTTCTTATATACCATCTTGCTAACAGCTCATTTTCATGCTTCTTTTTTATTGCTTTTTCCATGCTTTTGGTAGAGGTGGTGGGGGATTGAACTTTTCATTTCATGTTGCTTTTCATTAGCTCTAAAGAGTACTTACGGTAGGTAGGTTTTGTATTTGATATTCATTTAAAGATGTGGCATATTCTTTTTCTGAGTCACGAAGTTGAGAGGTGGTTTGGAAATTTAGATATCTTTTGTTCACCTTTTTCCTTATTATAAAGAAAAATTATGCACGTTAATTATTTTTAGAGAATGTTTGAATCGTTAATCACCTTACTTTATAGTCTCCAGGAAATTCGTGATATGCAAAGAGTAGATTAGAGTAGTAATTAACATAGATCGAGTAGCAAATTTTCTAATCGTTACACTATAGCATGAGTTACATGAGATATATAGTGAGATAATTCAAAGATGCACTCAGATTCTAGAACAAAATCAATTGTTAAGTAAGAATATCCGTTTCCTTAAGACAGAACATCAATTTACAGACTTTGTACTAACTCGTTTGCTGGCATAGTTGGTTAAAATTGGTTAGTGAAATTTGGCGGGAATTCAATGTATGGTACCAACTAACTACCATGCACACCGTCTCTAGTCGTTGGTAGCTAGTTGTTCGTTTATGACATGTCATAAATGATCTAGTGGTTGTTCAAACAGTTGCTTGAGGTTAATGTGGTATTTCAACCACATTCTATTGTACTTTAAACGGTTTTTTTTAATCATATATTTTACCTGGGTGAAAAATTCCTTTTACCAAAAAATGATCAGAATACGAGTGTAATCTACATTATCCTGAAGAGATTTATATCATATGTAAAAACACTTGAAGCGAATATTAGAATGGAAAATGATGTGCCAATAGCCAACTTGGTTTGATCAAATTGGGAATAATGAGATGATGAACTCAATAATGTTAACAACACATGGTTGCTTACGTAGACCGACCATATCCTAAAGTTGTATTGTCTTTGTTCGCCGCCCTGGTGATTGGACGGTCCACATGGCCCACATTTGGATGATGTGGCATCCACCAAATACTTTGAACGATTGAGACATGTGTTACATACACAGTGTCATAACTCTCTATTCCAACTTCCATGTACAGTAACTATTTTGTCATGTCCTTCCAAATTTAAGTTAGTAAAGTTACTAACCTTTTAAGACGGATGAATGTTTAATTATGGAAAGTGATGGAGATGCTTAAAAATGTGATTACTTTGTGCCTAAATAGATGTGACAGTAGTTTAGTGGTTTGTGAAATTGTTGTCTGATCTTTGTGCTGTCATCAACAGAATGCTACCATTCAGGTTTAGTCATATAGTGTATTAAAGATATCAATTAGACATGTCAATCAATGCTCTTTAATTATTGTAACCATCATTCATTAATAGGCAATAAAATACTCTTTGTTCGTCTCAATATGATTCAACTTCTAAATATACATGTAATATATGTAACACCTTTTTTAATATGTAGATCAAAATTCTAGCAAAGAATATCCCATGACTCTACTAAGTACTTTATTCTTTATAGATCAACTTTTATATAAGTAGATTTGGATTTGAGTTAGATCCAACTCGCAGCCACGTACCTTTCTGTATTTATGAATCTTGACAAAATCAAAAGCACAGCTGAGCTGAGCTGGATGGAGGCTGGACGGTTCTTTTAGGTCCCATGTCATCAAATTATAGTTTGATCTCACTGTCCCAATTAATTATCGTATAAGAGTTAATACTGTTAAAACATTTATCGTTTCATGTAGGGCAGTAGGGGCTGAACCATACGATTCATAAAATGCATTAATGCATTTTGTAATATAGAAAATTTGTTTTAAGATATGGTTGGTGCATATATAGGTTAGTGGGAAATCATGGATTTGTCACTCATTTTAGGTAAGGTTTTTTGGCATGTTAACTAAATTGTCAAAGGTTTCAATGAGAGATGAAAGTTGTATCCCAACTTTTAATATCTTTTTTAGGAACAAACAATATAACAGTTTCCTAATCTTTGCAAATTTAAACGTTTATAAACTTTGGGATCCTTTAGTGGATTTGGACCAACCTTGGAAGTTTTTTCCAATTGGGGTCGGGATGAGAATGAATTATTTGTCCTTTTTCCTAAAAATTGATGTTTTAAGCATTAAGCATTACACATACGACCAATTATATGCAATAAGAGTTGTGGTATATGTATGACTTTAATCCTAAACTTGACGTATCAACATTGTTATCCTTGCTAGATTGTGACTGAACGTATATGTGAGATGCATGAATCACCTAGAAACAATACCAAAGGCACAATTATTCAATATCCAAGTAGACGGCATGATTAATATCCATACCAAACACAAACGATTACAAACACAATCTTTATTAATGTGACTAAATAAAAAAGCATCTAAATACAGATAAAAGAAAAAGGTAATATGTTTAAAGACGATGCAACACTTCTTTGTAGACAACGTTAGGCGTATCATCGGTGTAGTTGCCATCTCTATCACAATAAAGTACTTTAAAACCTCGCTTGCTTTTAACTCTCGAAACAACTATTCAAGACCCGCCCAATGGGCGGGCTAGCTCTATCATTTTTTTAGTTAATAGTATATTAATGAAATAAAACATAAAAATACCATACAAATACGCATTCAATTAAAAAAAAAAAAAAAAAAAAAAAAAAAANTAAATACAGATAAAAGAAAAAGGTAATATGTTTAAAGACGATGCAACACTTCTTTGTAGACAACGTTAGGCATTTCATCGGTGTAGTTGTCATCTCTATCACAATAGAGTACTTTAAAACCTCGCTTGCTTTTAACTCTCGAAACAACTACATATAACTGACCGTGTGAAAAGACAGGCCGTTGTAGCAATAAACCAACCTGAGACAACCATCTTATGTTTAGTTACATATGCACCAAGCAGCCAAGCATGTATTTTTATTTTTATTTTTAAATTTTTGGTACCAAAAATTAGAATTAAACATCATAATGATACAAAAATAAAGAATTGACCAAGCCATCATCCCTATGTTTAAAGTGCACATGCCATCAATCGGTGCTTTGGTGAAGCGCCTTTTAGCTTACATACACATCTCGATCTAACTACGTTATTTTATATTCTTTCAAAATAGTATAAGAACAACATACCTACTAATGAAATCAGTAAGTTAAATAGACAATCCATAACAAAGGATGTATTTAACGTTTTAGTCGTATATGATTTCCTATTATTATTACCATTTAAACCACTTCATTAATATGTTATTTCACATATTATCTTCGCAACTCGCTAACAACCCGCCAACCAAACCAACCTGTTTGGACCCAAAACATGATAACCCAATCTCTTATAAGCTTGGCTTAGGGTCAGTTGTAGGTGATGTCACAATAGCCTCAACCACCTGTTGGGATTATGATATTTGTACTCTTGCCCTTTAACCATAGGTTGTAGTCTAAAATAAAATAGGCCTAAACGTTCACTAATCAATTATAGATGTTTGTGTAGAAAAGAATAATTATGTAGAGATGCCAAAAATATATTCTCATCTTAGTGCAACCTATATTATCCTATACAAACTTCCAAAAACTTGTCAGCTCTTAAAATTAAAGCATTTTTAGAAAAGTTCTGTTCATTAAATATATAGTTCCAGTATTATCCAGTTCAGCCATGCGTAAAAGGTATTTTTTTATCCGACCCATTTGAGTTAAAAAAAAAAAAAAAAAAAAAAAAAANAATTACCATAACCTTAAAGCTTTAATTATGTCCAGTGATTAGAAAAAAGTTATGAGCCAGTGTACCTTAATTGGGTTCAATGCAGATAAAACCTTCACACACTTGCCAATATATCATCTGTTTTTCTTTGCTGCAGCAGGCTACAATAAGTTCAATGCGTAAGTTAGTATCGCATAAGATAAGAAACATTATAAAATATAAGCCATGCCAACTTGACATGTATTAACACTAACTTGACATGTATTCACACTAAGTCAACCTGCCATAACTGTATATATCAACCTTATATCTTCAAGAATCAATTAAACCATAATCCTGATGATCATTTTGAACCTCACCATCCTGTGCTAATACATGGTTTTAAAAACTTAACTCACAAAGCTAAAAATAGAGACATAAATAGCAGATAAAACATTCCACGCATCAATATCATGGTCGAGTTTTAGTAATGCTGAGAGTAGGCAAATAAGTAATACAATACCAAATGACAGAATTACACTCCTGGCATGGTTTTGTTGAACGTTAAAATGGCAAATACCTCATAATCTAAAGTGATAATAAAAAAATAAATTTATTTGCGGCTCGGTGACACACACATTAAAATGTTACATGTCTAAATCGAATTAGTTTTGACCCATTATCCAACACGTACCAATGTATGCACATCTCCAATTTTCTTGAAACCATTAACCATAAACAAAAAAACACACCTATAACAGAAAGTGATATATTGAATCTCAAATAGAAATGAAAATAAACAAATCATGAAAAGTGTCATTATAATGCATGATGATACAAACATAAGTTTATAACCAACATACCTCTGTACCAGCACCGCCAGTATTTAGTCGTCCAACCTCACTACCACTATTCATGACACGCTTTGTCCTACAAAATTAGAACCATAAATTCTAACTGGCTTGAGGGTAACTGATGTACTTTGTATTCCACCAATACACAACCGAGCTAAGTGGATGCAAATAAATAACGAATAACGACAAATATGTTGGTGAAATGGATTCACAAATAAGAAATACCAAAAGATATAGTAAACAGAAAATAGTATTTATAATCACTTTTCTAGGTATTGCATTAGTTGGTGAAATGGATTCACAAAGACACAAATTACTCACTTCAACTACTTCCGTGTTGAAGGCTATAATATCACCAAAAGCACTATCTGGATCAGCTTTTGCAGCTAACCTGTACGCTTCAATCAGGTCATCACGGGATTTGTGTGCTTTACAACAACGCAAGTGGGTTTTTCAAACTCACAAACACATTTCTAAGCTGCATCAGCATCCAAATAATTATTATGAGAAATTCCCTGCATGGAAAGAACGACATGATTGTCAACATTACCAAACTTATTCATTGCGGCAGAACTTACTACTTCAATAAAGAATACATGAATGTTATGCATGATACATGAAGTCTCACCTTTCCGTGCTGTTGGATAGATGTCGCAGACAAGCTACTGTCGTGTAAAATGCACCCTTCTAATGAGGATTTTCACCATAGCGAAGTGAACTCTTGAGGGCGAGTGGCACAATAAAGCTTGGTGATAATTTATCTGCCAGAACAGATTAGAATACATTGAGCTTTAACCGTATATAAAAATAACTGACGGTATAGTGAGATAAAATATAAAAATATTAATAAATCTAATAGAAGAGAGTACCTTCTTGGGTCTGCTTCCACAACCGTTCAGAAACTGCAGAATCGTAAGCTAACACAATGCTGGAAAGCTTTCCATGCCAGCTTTCTTTGAAATTGTTGGTCATTCTTGATTCCTTTCAGGAATTCTATAAGTACAGGATAGTGTTCTGAATCAACTACAACCAAGACATCCTTGTGGTTCTGTTCAAAGAATTACACCATACTAAATCAGACACAAGACACACATTAAGGTCTTGCTACCTAAACTATGAATAATGCTATATCTTTTTAAACCTAGTCCTACATTAAATTAAGAACATTTTGAAAGCAGAGTAATGTTACTATTCTAAGTCTGCCTTGTTTAAATAAATCCTTTAATAGGCGTGAGCATTTGTAGCTGATGAGTAGGTTGGGTACCTGACATATATGACTTCTGCTACTGTAGTAGACCGGAACGTAGCTGATCAAAACCCTGTCAAATCCATGTGAAGATACGATTAATATGTATAAATATAGAAATTTTCAAATAGAATTAATAATGGGTCGTTATTAGATAACTTTGAACAAATATTTGGAAAAGAGAAAAAAGACTGAGATAAAATTATCACCTGAAGCTTTCCTAGATGCCAAGTTGCGGATATGCTCAAAACTTCCAGCCGATTATCGTGCTTAGATTGAGGATCAAAAATATCAGTGCATTCGTTTTTATTATGCCACAAGTATACACCACCAATATAACTCCCCATATTTGCAATAAGTACATGCCTTCGACATCCAACATATGAAGAAACAAAAACCAAATCAGAGACCACCAAAATCAAATGCATATGTTAAAACAGAAAAAAAATGAAACAGACATATTTAAACCAATTACTGGTTCTTTTTAAAAGTCTTACTTTTAGGCATTTTGCAAAACTAATCTTTATTTGTTAAATCGTAACATGTTGACCCAACATATACCTGATGTTTGTTGTTTAGAATTATACCTTGAATGGAGGTCGAATCAACATCCCCTTTGCATTCTACCCATCGTTTCTCCTTCACTGTTGCACAAAATAGTAATGTCGTATTAAAAGCATTTCGATGCATATAGTTGCACCAAGCCTTTAACTTTTGCACCAAGCCTTTAACTAAGTAGCATATGTTAAGACATGTTATAAAACATATGACGCAATATTGATCATGCTTAACAATGACGTTCAAATGAGTTTATCCGCTTCCTACCAACATCATCATGAATGAACAACCAACATGGACTACATCACTGAATAATCCTAGTTATAAACAACCTGTGAATCATCAATTTCATTAGCCATTGACAAGATCACCAGGAATTGATTACTTTACTTGATTACAACGAAACGATTCGAAACTAATAAAGAAAACAGAATCGCTCCAAAACAAATATGAACAAACAATTTAAAAAAATAAAAATGGATGTAAAGAACAATTATTATCAAAGAATTACAACCAAACATTAATTGAATCTAATTCGAAGAAAAATATTAAAATCGAAATCAAATTTACCTCTGGTTGATTTCGGTAGAGATTAAACATGAATTTTTGGGCAAGCGTTTAATCTCCAAAAAACACGCATGTAACAACATAAAAACCATCAATTCAAAAAATCTCCCAATTCAAAAAACCTAAAAAAATCATATTCGAAATTGGTTAATTCATACAATTAATCTAGCTCCTATGAATAT
>LBNU01028192.1:79235-96000 GCA_014162995.1 Artemisia annua | reverse complement strand
AAAAGAGATATCATGCGAATGTAATTGCCTTATTCTCATCTTCCATAACTGGTACTCCCTGCTTCAGCATAAGGAACCATTGGAGGCAGTTTACCAATCATGAGTTCATCACCCTTGCTATAGTTGTGTTGAAAAAGAAACAAGTGAAGATTGGTTGAGTTCTTCTTGATCACAGCTTTAAATTCACACGCTCTGATCCACCTTGTTGATCCCAGGTTGAGCAGTTGATCTAGAATTATTATCTTGATAAACCAAGACAATAATGTATAGAATCTGACTTGTATATAGACCTTAATCACTATACGGAATATAGTAATTAACTTAAGAAGAACACGAACACACAAGTATTCACACCTTAAACACTTCAATATAATTAATACGAGCACTCTGAAAATAGTGCTAGGGTTTTACCAACCTTGAAGTGTATGAATACTAGAATAATACGTAACTCTAAAGACAAACCCTAGGATCTCCTTTTATACTACACCAAGGAACCTAACGGCTTACATTCAACTTCCTACACAAGACAAAGATATTCTAAAACAATAGAATATTACAAGACATCTTTACTATAAATTAAAAGACGCGTATACAAACTTATCACTAAGCAGCAGAGATAATACAACAGTATTCTTCCAGCAGTAGAGTCTCAGCAGTAGAGATATCTAGCAGTAGAGTTTCCTGCCAGTAGTAGAGATATCACAGAAGTAGAGTTAACTTTAAAACCCAACAATATGTATTCATTTAGTAAAGTTCTCTAAACATTGTCGTGAACAACTTTCACCAACTTGCAAGTACTCATCAAACGCATCAAAAAAAGACCAATACTTTTATGATCGATTGCAAAAGAGGACCAATGCTTTTATGACCGACTGCTTTGTAACGATATCTAAAAAAAATTAAAGTATTCGGGAAGAGGTGTACATCATGACTTAAAATAGCGTGTTGACTATTTTATTAAAAAGTGTAGAACTCATATGATACATTCGTCTAAACTTCTCTTCCGGACACTTAAGGAGACTGTCATCATCGCGAAAATAGTCGTCGATTAAACATTGTTCCGCCTCTTTTCGTTCATGTGGTATGTATGTCCTCGTCCTCTTAATAGCCGATCCCGATCCATCGGCTTCTTGATCACACATACCTAGAAATTGTTCATACGCCGCATAACTCTGTATATATCGCTCAGGGTCGTTTTGAAAATAAACATCATAATGGTCGTAGGTGTATGTGTTGTTTGGATTGTTTGGATCTATAGCTGAAAGAAAATTAAGTATTATTGAAGTATAAATTAAATTGTAAGAGAGTGTGCAAAATTGAAAAATAAGAAGCTATTCATAGAATTTTTAAGGGTAAAAATTTGGAAAATATGGCATTTTTGGCTATATAGCCGTTAGGCAAGGTTTAAAAAAAAAAAAAAAAAAAAAAAAAAAAAAAAAAAACCATTCACATCTTAAAATTTTGGAAAATATGGTGCGTCATTTTCTTTCGTCAGCTGGTGGTTTGGCGCGACTCTAGCAGCCAAGCATACCTCCCTCTCTAACTGATGACTAAAATAATTTGCTTTTGTTTCTTAAACCCCGATAGCTATAGTTGTAGGTGAGGGCCTTTCTAAAATTTAGAGATGCTGCTCTAAAACTAGAGTTCATAATTTGGAGGGCCTAAAATGATTTTTAAGTTATATTATATTTCAACTAAAAGATGTGCTAGTAACAATTTAACCAAATTATCATGTAAACTACCAATGTTTGTTGATTTTGAAGCCTTGCTACTAGTTTGGAAACCTTGTGAAATAGCAACTCTTGTACATCCTCTAAATGGCTCTCAGGCTCTCGAGTCAAGTTATAAAGTGCATGCTTTTTTTCTGTCGATCAATGAGAGATAGCAAATCAAAGTACAAAAGAATTACTACCAAAACAAAGGGACTAGAACTGAATCACAAATACAAAACGAAAAATCAATGCAAAGTGCACGTCATGGGATACAACAGTCCTAGGAAAGTGATGTGAAGTTAAAGTTAGCACAAGTGGTCGATCTTCCCAGAAGTGAAGAGCTGAATCCTAGCCTTGAAGTTGAAAAGTCAAACTGAAGTAGATTATCTTCGAGTTGATGCCCTCCGATAACAATCGAAGACTTAGGTTCAAGTTGTGTCTGATATTCAACAAATGCAAGGCACAAAACATTCTTTTTCACCTCAACCATTGAGTTGGCACCAAATATCCTCCAATAAACACTCTTGTTTTGCAGCACGAGATCAATGGAGGGCACAGCAGGGCCTAGACGGGTGCTACCAATGTTCTTGGAGCTAAAACACGCTCCAAAAGGTGCAATATTTGAGACCCTTTTTACATTCTTCGGCATTGCTTTTACAAATGCTTGAATTACATCTTTATAAAGTGAGCTTTCTAAGAGAGTGTAAGGATCAGCAGTGCTGATAGTTGTCCCGCCATTACCTTCCCTATCGATGGTTAACATTTAACAATGTGTTGTTGAACTTGATAGGTTTGTCATTGATTTTGATCGACGTCACTCCTATAAAGTATTTAGGAGAGGCGTCGCCCACAAATCCAGTTTGGCCAACTGGATTTATAATGAGGGGCGTGTACGTAAGAGACGATAACACATCAACATTAGGAAGCAAAGTATATGGTCCATTGCCGAAAAGCACAACGCCACTAGATTTCGTTGATGAACTCAAACATAATGCAAACTTCCTATCAAACTTAAAATAAGAAGACAGTTGTGCTGGTAACGAAGCTCTAGTCCATCCAAGCCCAGCCATCCCAGTAACCCCACTAGCAAGACCTTCTGCAAGCAAACTGGTTCCACAGATAAAGTAAAGGCGCGGGATAGTAACTACCCGCAGAGCATTCTTCCCATTGCTCGACCGTATGGCAAATACATCTGCACCAAGATGGCCGCTAGTGGCTCCCTTCGAAATGCTGCTGTAGGGGTTGTGGCTACAAGTGTTATTGGTGAAGCATGTAGTGCTATTGAGAAGTTGACATGGAGCTGAGCCGCAACGGGCCGGGCGATACGTTGAGGATTTGTAACCTCGCTCGCAGTTGACCCACATGTATTCACCACCTAGGTCAAGTGTTAGCTTAACCGGGATGAGTGGTGTTCTTTGAGAAACTTGGGTGACATATTGAAGTGTTTTGGCATCTTTAGTTACTTGCAAAACAAGTGCTTTTGGACGTGATGATGTTTTTGCTAAAGAGGAAGACACAATGCATAGAAAACAGCACAAGAAAATTAAAGAGAATGAAGAAGCCATTGAGGAATGAATGAAAATGTGAATGCTATTGGTTAATGGGGGCAAAGCTGCATTTTATCGTGGTAGGAATGCTAATATCGATGAATCAATACAATTTTTTATGTTATCTCGTTTAAACCAATGAAATCTCTGCCTCATTTGCACGTGAAATTGTTGCAGGATATGTATTACAAAATTTATACATTTTTTTACTGGCAACTTGGCAAGTATTTAATATTATTACTAAATTCTGTTTAGAATACAGAGTGATTATTTATACTGGTCATCGGCTCTTTGACCAAAGCTCACCTTTCAATTTTATTGTGGGCCAAATGTATCCAATTATCTAAATTTTCCTTGTCAACTTGGTCTTTTTTTATNACCGGGATGAGTGGTGTTCTTTGAGAAACTTGGGTGACATATTGAAGTGTTTTGGCATCTTTAGTTACTTGCAAAACAAGTGCTTTTGGGCGTGATGATGTTTTTGCTAAAGAGGAAGACACAATGCATAGAAAACAGCACAAGAAAATTAAAGAGAATGAAGAAGCCATTGACGAAATGTGAATGCTATTGGTTAATGGGGCAGAGCTCTACATTTATTGTGGTAGGAATGCTAATATCGATGAATCAATGCATTTTTTTTATGTTATCTCGTTTAAACCAATGAAATCTCTGGCTCTCTGCCTCATTTGCACGTGAAATTGTTGCAGGATATGTATTACAAAATTTATACATTTTTTTACTGGCAACTTGGCAAGTATTTAATATTATTACTAAATTCTGTTTAGAATACAGTGAGTGATTATTTATACTGGTCATCGGCTCTTTGACCAAAGCTCACCTTTCAATTTTATTGTGGGCCAAATGTATCCAATTATCTAAATTTTCCTTGTCAACTTGGTCTTTTTTTATGCGATGATCAAGTGTTCTACAGAACTAGTGTTATTATTATTTTACTTTATGTTTTTCTTTCTATATTTTAACCAACAAGTAAAATGCTTAGTTTGTTTACCAATGCTTTAGGTTAACATTAAATCATCTGTTGTTTGAAGAATTTGATTCGTACATCGTGATCTGAGTTTGTGACGAGAAGTCTAAAACTGATTTCATCGATCTTAGTATGTGTATGTGGCTGAGAATCGTAAAATGTCTATGTTCAATAATTTATGTATGAGTATGTTAAATTATCAATTTTAACAATTTAAATATTTAATTGTTGCATTTATGCATTTATGTATGAATACGTTAAATTATCAGTTTTAACAATTTAAATATTTAATTGTTGCATTTATGCAAATAAGTAAACTTGTTTAATGAGTATGTGGTTGAGAATCGTAAAATGTCTATGTTCATTAATTTATGTATGAGTACGTTAAATTATCAGTTTTAACAATTTAAATATTTAATTGTTGCATTTATGCAAATAAGTAAACTTGTTTAAATTGAACTTGTTACACATAAAATAACATATTCTACATTAGTTGAATAATAAAAGTGCCTTCAAGACAAAACATTTAAGCTCACATTTATACATTGTTCCTTGCGCTCGTTATTGAAGCTGGCAATTTTCACCCGCCAATAATGGGTTAATTCTACATATAGGTAACGAACTTTCTAAAATTTTCAATGTTAGGTAACTTACTCTCAAAAATACTAAGTTAGGTAACCAAACTTTGTAAAACCTTCAATGTTAGGTAATATGACCGCCTAAGCTTATGGGCCCACATGTGACGTCAGACAAACTCATTATCATCTTTGGAAGAAAAGTAAAAATCTAAAAAACACAAACTCATTATCATCTTTAAACAAGATCTTCATCTTCCTCGTCATCAATCCCAGATTCCGGCAAACTTTTTCCGGCCAACACCATATTCCGGCAAGAAACCCAGATTTCGGCAAACTTTTTCCGGCAAACCCAAATTCTGAAAATGCCAACAAGTACGTTATCAGTAAATATTACTTTCACAAAAACAATGGAAAATCCCACTTCAATGCCTTCCAATCTTCACCTAATAATTCATTCAAAACCATTTCACTTCTCTTGATTCAGATCAAATCCATCCATTAATGGCTTCCCCAAAACCTTCACTTCTCTTCATCACACTCCTCTTACTCCTCTACCTCATCGTCACCAAAACCTTGATCAGGTCTTAATAACTACCCATAATTTGAACAGCTGCCCATTTTGAAAAATTTCATCTGATATACACCCAGGCCCGGCCCTGGCTATGGGCAGCGCGGGCGACGGCCCGGGGCATCAAACAAATCGAGGGGCATCAAATTTGGTGGTGTTTATCATGGAGAAATATATTTTTTATAAGCTAATGAACTAATTGTTAAAGAATAAAAGAAACAGAGTTAGGTTGGGTTTTAATGGAGTTTGATATCTAATGAGGAAGACGAACTAAAGACAAATGTGTGGTGCTTATATGTGGCCCCAGTATAAAACATTTTTTTATATGACCCAACTTATATACAAAGTGATATTTTAGTCCCTTTAACCAATAACACTGGACAAGTCTGACCTTAGTATTAAATTTGTAGGTTAAAATCTTTTATTGGAAACAAAAAACTATCACTAAAAAAATAAACTTACATAATAGTCTCAAATACTAACGACAACCTTAATTTGTAGACTAATATTTGAAAAGAAAATGTACTATATGACCATTTAAATTTTTTAAAACCTTTTAGTAATAGTTTAGGCTCCCCGAGTTTCGTCTAAATAGTTCTTAAACTAGACGCTTTATTTAACAAAAATTAATAAAACGATATATAAGACGTTAAAAAAAGAAATGTGCAATGTGATTGTTATAATTACGTATCTAAAGTTCAATGTGGGATCAAATTGAAGTCAGCCAGTTTTAAAATACTTATAATTTCGTCGACCAAGGGCATATTTTGTTTAGTCGGTGCGATTTTTTTGATCGTTTCGCCCAGGGCATCATAAAGCTCAGGACCGGCCCTGTATACACCCTTGCTACTTCTTTCTTTTAACTGATTAAGTAATCAGTTAAAAGAACTTCTAGACCACACCCATTTTAAATACAAATCCAAGCATTAAAAAAAAATAATAATAAAAAATAAAAAAAAACTAGATTCCAACTACTTTAGTTACGCTATCTAACATCAAAAATTCTCAGTTGCGACCCTTACCCATATGTAACAACACCTGTTTTGTTTCATACCACCACCCTTTAACCTCAGTAAAGCTTTTATTCTAAGGCTAATTCCTTTCACGACAATGACAAAAATATAATTGGTTTGAACCCATATTTTTTTGCTAATCACTATTGAATGTAAATTCCAGGGAGATACCAGTGATTGTTGTCGGAGATGGTGTACACCGGAGCTATTGCCGGAGACACATGACAGAACTATCAGTTGATGCCGCCAGTGATGTGGGTCTTTGATGGCCACTTTGGGTTACATAGTTGATCAACACGACTAACTCGTTTAACAAGGGGTGTAGGTTTGGTTGGCATACTCAACTCAGCAACCTGTTTAAAATATTAATAGCATACTAATGTATCAATGTTTGGTTTAAAACATAAATTTTTTACACGATTAACTAATTACGTCAGATTAGGGTTGAAATATATGAATCCGTCAACAGGTACCCCTAATATGAATACAAAATGAATTGACACCTTAATATATGAATACAAATGAATTGACACCTTAATTATTATCTGCCAAGATTCCTACGGCCTAACACTCAACAAGCCCAACATATAAACCCAACTGATGTTCCATTCTAAAACGAATTTGTTATAGAAGGAGTAGTCCACCAAGCTTATATGTTAACTTTGAGATTATAGTTCCACCGATGTGGGATTGGGCTTGCACACCCAATAATCCTCCCCTCAAACCTAAACCACCATGAGCCTCCCCTTCAACTATAGCTACGATCCCACCTTTTTCATACCGCCGACCTTACCATTGGAACACACCGCTTTTTACCGGCTTCCTTTTTGTACAAGGTTTACCGGAATCCACTAATACTGTCGAATCGGGGTGTAACCGAAGGAATACCATCAACATCATCATTGGGCCCAACCGTAGCTTTGATACCATTTGTTAAAATTGCTACAACCCAACATCTCACCAAGTCCAACATATAAGCTCAACTGAGGTTTCATTCTAAAACTAGTTGGTTATGAAAAGAGTAGCGTACCAAGCTTATATGTTAACTTTGGAATTATAGTTCTACTGATGTAGAATTGAGTTTGCACACCTAATATTACATATTGTTGTTTATTTAACAAAGAATATGAACTAATTTTCTTTGAATGTGCCAGGAAAAAATAATAATAATAATAAAAATGGAAAACCACCCCTATACGTTTAGTTCAACGAAAAAGTTTTTATTATTATTTTGTAAGCATTGAATTAATCTCATACTTAGGAGAAGTGATTGGCACACTCCAATTTTTTATTGCGACACTCACGGTACAACTAGTTAAAGCAGAATGTATAAACTGTACAACTGTTTAATGCATATGTTGGAGTGTACCAATCAAAAACTTGAGTGTGCAAATCATTTCTCCATACTTAAGATATACCCAGAAAATCTTGTTGCGTGCACCACTTACCAATTAATCTATGTCGGAAATTATTAAAGAAAGATAACAAAGCAAGATCAATAGAAAAAGGTCAGCAAATATCACCTTTCAAAATCATTTTTTTAATGTATTATACGTCATCGTAACCAAATTTCATAAGTGTTTTAGTTTAGTCATTCAAATTTTATAACTCAAAGAAACCATCAAAGTTTCAAAATTGTTCCACATTTTGTAAAGGCTTTGGAATTTGTATGATTAAAATCCATATATGCATTATCATATTACTAGCAGGGTACCCGCGCGATGCGGCGGCGGGTACCCTTTGACTAAATTTTCCGACGAACAAATGTTATTTTGTTTTCGGCTGCTGGATTCATATTTATGTGTTGGAAGCTTAATTAGATTGTACATTGTGGTTAAATAATTGTATATTTTGATGAATGTTGAATTAAATTGTGTATTAATTGTATGTGTTGAATAGTGTTTTTTAGTTTTATTTGTGCTTCAACTACTTGTAAATTATGATTTTTCACTTGTATTTTTGAATGAAGAGTGTTTTTAATAGTGTATTAATTGTAATATATGAGTAGTGTGTTTTTAGTTTTATAGTATGTGCTTTAGATACATGTAAATAATGCTTTCAAGGTTGTATTTTCTTAAAATTGTATTAATGGTGGTCTTAAAATATTAAAGAGGAGGGAAGTGCCTTCCTCTATTATAAGTAGTATAGATATAGATACCATTAAGGAATACTCACTCCTTAAATCTAACTACTTCCCAACAAGTTTATATACAACAAATAATGCATGACTAAATATAAGAAATAACCACGATATAATAACAAAGTAAGAGAAGTATTATGTTTCATGTCACTCCATGATAAAATTTTCACATGAATGAAACACTATTGAATTTTTTAGTGGTTTTTATAATCAAAATAAAGTTAGAGTGCCTAAATTAGAACAAATATTAAATTTGGGTATTATTTAATGTTTTTCACCCATTTAAAACTAGTACAATACCCGTGCGTTGCCCAGGTATAACGATTCAATAATTTAGGAAAAAAATTATAAACTTGTTATCGGTATATTTTATTAAAAATAATAATAATAAGAATTAGTAACATATAAAAGTGGACAATCATTCTTATTTAATGATAAGTATTAGCATGAAAGAAAAAGTTTGAAACAGCGACTCCAATCACGTGGAGCGTGATTAGATTCAAACGCTAACAATTCATTAAAAAATGATGAATTTGAAAGACTTTGCACAATTAGCCAAATCTTCATATTTGAGATTCTTTCATATCATCTTTCTTCACATAAGTTTTTTTCATATCTTCTTCATCCATACCAGCTTCTTTCACATCAACTTTCGTCTGGCGAAGGTGAGCTACAGATTAAACTTTCATAGTTAGAAGCATGTGGATCAATTTTTCCAATAAATTAACTATTTAAATTATTAATATCTCTTTCAAAAAAGCATATTAACTGAGTTAGATTTTAAATGTGAACTTTGATAAAAAGTTGTAGAAATGCAACTTAATTACTTAAATGTTAATCCGAAACTTTGTGGCCTCTGTGAAACTCTTTTTGGAGGTTGACCTATGCACACTACTACAAATCATGTCTTTTAGACCTCCCCATATAGACCTTCTATGATAACCACAGGTCTTTAAGTAATTTTTCACCCACCTAAACTCATTTAGACGTGTGCAAATAATAAACCCCGGTCTAAATATGAAATTATATATAGACCCGTGCATATCATCTTCACAGGTCTAAAAGTTACTCAATTGGACCGGTGAGTTATCTCTAAAAGTTACTCAATTGGACCGGTGAGTTATCTAAACACAGGTCTATAAACCAAAAATTTTGAGACTCTTGAGCGCCAAATATTTTACACTTTTCCCTCTTATGTATTTCAAAATTTCAATTACCCAAGAACCCTAACATAAAGACATAAGCCTTTCTCCTCTCATTCTCCTAACACAAAAACACCACCACAGCTGCTTCCTCAATACAATGGTGCTCACCTGACCGTCTCCATTGTATCATCAGAGGTTAGACAACCTCACCCGTATTCAAGAAGGTCAGTGTGTGTACCATTTTAATTACTTCAATATTTAAGGTTTCAAATGATTAAATGTTTCATCGATCTATTGTTAGGGGTTTTCAATAGTTTCAAGTCGACTACACACCAAGAAGAAAGAATCCACCGTCACTGTGGCCGCCACAGTCGCCAGATTTAACATCATCTGGTTATAGGTGGAAAATCTGCACAACTTTACTTAATTTATGTGGTTTTAGGTATAAAGTTCTGCTCTTTATTGTTTTAATTACGATAAAGTTTTGTTTTTTCGTTGTGTTCTTATGTATGGATTTACTGAAACTACTTTAATACTATGTTAGGGCTATTTGGATTGCTTATTATTAGGACTTATAAAATACCCATTGGTGGATGTTGTGAGTTACATTTTGATTAATTGTTGTTCCTTGATGCAAAGGTCTTTTGAATCACATAGGCGAAAAAATACAGACAAAAACAAGAAGAGATTTAATATTAGGAGAGGGAGATCAAACTTGTTGCCGACACAAATGGAGTAACTAATTTGGGATTTCCTACTTTGTATATTGTTCACAGTTTTGTTTTGTATGAACTCTACTTTCCAATGAATATATCCCATATGGCTGTTTGGGATTGCTTACTGTAAATATTATAAAGAAAGCCGTTTGAAATTGCTTACAGAAACAATTTTTTTTAAAAGAAAAATAAACATATAGACTGGTTTGTATCATAATCACCTGTCTATATAACCAGACTTTTAGACCATCTGAAGCAGTCTTTTAGACAGGTTGAAGCACCGGTCTATATAACGAGTCTTTTAGACCGGTTGATGCACCGGTCTATATGTGATTTTATCTTTTGGACCTCCCCCATCTAGACCGGTCCAAGCACCGGTCTAAAAGGGTCTGAGAACCGGTCTAAAAGCCCATTTTTGTAGTAGTGGCAAGACCATATTGCAATACTAAAATCCATCACATAACTTAAGCCTTACACAAGCAGCAAACCAAATATGCTCATAGGATACGAAATAGATAATTACTTGTCTAGATACAGATTTTAAGGCAGTTAGAAAACAAATCTCATAGATGAAGAACTTAGATGGTCAGTCCAGTACAGATGTGAAACTTAAGATGACATTTACACTATACTATACTGCACTACAATGTCTGGCCATGTGCATAAGTTCCTAAAAGGTTTTACATGTACATATACATATAACTGGATTGCCCATTTTTTATTTTTCATGGCATAAACATGCATAAACTTCCAGTAATAAACATGGCATAAACAACGAACAATATATACATCACTTTGCCAAAACAAAGCAGTTAACCAAATTGTAACATAAGGTGAGTAAAAATGAACATTAAAACATTAAAGCAACTAAGTATTAATCAACCGAAAATATCATCTTCGTCAATCATATCAAACGGTAAATCTTATTGAGGCTAAACACGAAAACTTGATTTCTTTTCTTCCTCTTGATGTTGGACATTGACAAAACATCATCCAAAGTATCATCAAAAGTATCATCATCCCCATCGAAAATGCTATCATCGTCCAAAATTTCAATTTCAATAACATCATTCCATTTCCATGTCGCCAAGTTTGCTTCCCTTTTTTCCTTTTCTTCGATTCGTGAATCACCTCATTAGCCAACGGATGGTTATCAAGTTTCATGTTGTCTTCATGTTGTTGTTAAAATGCGGAAAAAAAACATTACACCTACATACGAATAAATATATATCTCAAACAAAACGAAAAGTATAAAAATGAGTGCTACCTCATGATCATGAACATCGACATAATCGTTCCCGCCTTACTATTCAAACATAGACGAAAATGTCAGTTACTGACATATGACATTTGACGTTATAAGTTTACCTTGATTTCATCGATGATACTCATTTTCGCCTTGCCAAATTCAATTTTTGTTGCTACAAGTATTGACATTTTTTGATTTGTTCATCTGTATAAATGCAAATAATCAAACGTTAAAGTTACGAATTAATAATTTGATCTACAATGGATGAAGAAGAGAGCATTTGATTGATACCTCCATTTTGGTTGAGGGAAATGTTAAAAATTTTGTTATGAGAAACTGTCACGCTCAGTTCTTGAGTTTCAATTCCGTTTCCTTTCCCTTTCCGCCCAAAAAGTGGGAGGAAGATTTCACTATCAAATCTTCCTCTTATCTTCTTTACTGATTCCCTTTCCCCTCTTAAATAAAGCTCAAGAACACAAAAAACTTTCCATTTCCTTTCGTTTCCTCTCATATTTCAACTCGAGAACTGAGCGTGAATGAATGAAATGATGGTAACTATCTGGTGTCTATTTATAAGACTAGCAATTGGCCACATTTTAGGCGCCAACATATTTGGTTTCAAAATTTGAATGTGAAAAGATAAAGTAACTTTGTTTTGAATACTCCTATGGGAAAATGATAAGGCTACAATTGTTTTGAATTTACCACTTTTGACTCAATATTGTTAAAATAGATTGTTGATTTTGAGTGGTCAAGATTTGATGTTTAGTTGATCACAAGGATAAAAATAAATTTCAGGACTTGATGCACCGTGGGCAATAGATAGTAAACAAAGAGCGTTATGGAATTTTCACTATAAACAAGTTGATATAGTGAAATTGTGAATATTCGAGACCAAGTGACAAACTTTAGTTACCCCAATCCATCACAAAATAATTGTCTTGTTTTGACTTTTAAAAGTCTTTTTTTTATTATTTTTTTTTTATTTTTTTTTTCCAATTTTGACCTTATATATTTTTATTTTATGTTATAATATTATATAATACTTGATGCAAAATATATAAATGGATTAGGTTTTAAATGTATTTTCACTGTTATAATTTTTATCAAGTATTATATAGCACAAACAAAAATACTTAAGGTCAAAGTTTAAAAAATACATATATTTTAAAAAGTCAAAACAAGAAAATTACGGAGTACTTTGAGATGGAGTTAGTATAAAACTAAAAAATTTTGTTAATAAAAAGACCGGACACCAAGGAAGAGTATTCCACATAAGTAAATAATCTTTTATATAATAAAGGAATTATATCATTTCGGAGTATTTTTGACAAAACAATCTTAGTGGAAAAAAATTTTGACCAATAGGAAAGCTCGATTTTGACACATAGGCGAAATCGAGCAATATGATTGGCCAATAAAAAGTCAAAATTAAATTGATTTTGGTTAAACTTTAATAAATTTGGTGTAGAATTTGATTAAGGAAAAAAACACATAAAAATACAGGTGTCAAATTTATGAAAATAAAAACTTAAAAAAAAGGAGGTAATTAATAAAACATTAGTTGTTGAATTTTAAATATATTATATGGAGTTAAGTGTAAAATTATAAATTTTCATATTTTTTGATAACTTTATATAGTAAACTAATAACCCTTACACTTTATACCCCTACACTTATAATATGAACTTTGTTTACAATTACATGAGTATTAGTATTTGTTTGAGACTTCTATCCATTAAACTTACAAAATTTTATAAATGTACGAATTAGTTTTAATATACGTTAAATACTTTTAAAATAAATATTAGTTTTAAACATTCTTCTATTAAAATATCTTTTTACTATGTACGTTAAATATAAATAAGAACTCATGTTATCTTGTTTAAAAGTTTAATCTATACGTACACGGGTTTGAATATTAAATACAGTTAAATTATTATTAACGGTAATATAAATATCAAATGGAAGTACGAGTTACTGTGATATGAAAAATAAATATACGCGATTGTAGTTATAATGACTCATGTAATTATTATTTAAAGGTTATATACGGATATCTGGAAAAACATTTTTAAAAAACTTTACGGAGTGTATTTAACTTCATCAATGCTCATTATGTGCTAGTGGACTTGCACATTTTGTACAATATGATATCAATAGTTAAAGTTAAACAACAACAACAACATCAACCTCAACATTAACATCTATGTCAGCTAAACAAAGTTAAATCTTTCATCCAATAAAATTTTTACAAAATATTAATTGATATTAATACATAATGAAAAACTCCTGCATACTTATTAGTTGTACTTATATCACATTTTTCACGGTTAAATTCTTATATGTCCTTATAGTAAACAAAAATTTTAAAATAAATTTGATTTATGTGTAAACCCATGAGATCAAAGAACATTTGACCCAATAACATTATAAGGAGACACGCTCAATAATCCAATACAAGGTCGATGCCACGGTTATATTTACAATTTCTGCTAACTATTTTTCTTACTTTCGCGCATGTTGATGCTCTAACTTTTTAAAATATACATACTCCCTCCGTCCCATAATAAGTGTCCACTTTGAATTTTTTGAGTCTTTCTTGCTCAAGTTTGACCATAAATATTTTTATTTGTGTCACATAATACTTGATTAAAATTATACCAAATGAAAATACATTTAGAACCCAATCCATTCATATATTTTTCATCAAGTATCATATAACACAAATATAAATATTTATGGTCAAAGTTTAATAAGAAAGACTAAGAAAAGTCAAAGTGGACATTTATTATGGGAGGAGGTAGTAAGATTTTCTGTTTTTAAACGATAATACTATATAATTAATTTTTTCTGAAAAAACCCCGTGCGTGCACGAGTTTTATAACTAGTAGGCACAATACCAAGTGAAGTTTAACATTGATTGAAGTATAACCAATATTCAACGTGGGAGAAAAACAATGGAAATGTTAGACCATCCAGAATTGGAGGTTTGAGAAAAAGTTTAAAAACTATCCAAAGCTTTATCATTTATAGTTAGTTTTTATTTCATATTAGCGTCTAAATTTTCTAATAATTCAATACATTTAAGTGATGTGAGGTAATTATAAAGTTTTAAAAATCTACGCAAATAAAACAAATGTTTATAACATAAAAAGGTTCATACCTTACTGAGTTGGTGCAACATGATTTATGTATAAAGCTTTAAAATGTTACATTATTATAGATGATGTTAGTTAGTAAACGGTAAACCGGCCGATTATTCTGGTTCATTGTCATAAACGAGGAGGTTTTGCCGCACGCGTTGCAGCGGGATTTTCACCTCAAATAATTCTTGTAATTTATGAAAAAAGAAAAAATTAAATCAACAAATAGGTATAACTTCGAGTGTAAAATCAATTAAGTTTTTATAGTTATTATTTCATTAAAAATTTACAGACTAATAAAGAAAAGCTTAAAAAAAGGTAAAAGCAAAAGAAATAGTATTTTACCGAGATAATCCCCTTTACGAAAAAAAAAAAGAAAAAAAAAAAAGAACAAAAATCCTTATGCAAAAATATATTTTAGAAACTTTAGGGTCATTTGGTAAGATTATGAAAGTTCGTGGTAATTTTATAAACTACAAGCATTAAAATATAACAGGAAATCTGCCAACCCTTGGACTCGAACCCAGCTGGAGGGGCTCCATAAGTGCTTGCTTAATCACGAAGGTAAGAACGATTTTGCGTAACATTTACATCAATCAAAAGTATATAATGTAAATTTTCAGAAGTAACAGTCCTCCATCCACACTACGAGTGTCGGCCAGAATATGTTGATTGTTCAATAACCAATCCATTTTGGTTTGCAGTTCCTTCATATATGATATTTTTTTGAAATATGATAAAGAGGTTTAAGCAAGAACACACAAGATAAACTTTTCAACGTCTAATTCTTTATTAGAAATGAATCTGAATGACAATAGATTAGTTTTTTGTTCAAGCAAACTCAAACACGTGTTTAACCACCAATTGTTCATTGCCATTTCACCAACTTGTACATGTCATGACTTTTTCAAGATATTACCTTCTCCCGCTTATTTGCGTACCTCAAAAAGTCCCACCTAAATACCTAAGAGATATTTGAGTTATAGTATGTTGTGTTGATCAGAGAGCTATTTGAGTTAAACTATAGTGGGTTGATCAGAGAGATGATAGGATCACCAAAGCATTGTCGATCCTGATTATTCTTAGTCTTTAGCTCCGTGTTCATATACATACTAGTTGATACCGCGTCAGCTAGTAAGTTTAACTTCAAGTTATCTTTAAGTTCTTGAAGAAGTCATGAAGTTGCTTTCTGATTTTATTATCAACGAGTCTTTTTATACTTAGTCCAGTTTATGTTTAAATCGATTGTGTTAATACAAATAATGTCAAAAACGTTATTTGCATTATTCGATCTTCTTGTGTCTTGATAATCACAAAATATAAAGACATGTTACGTAAATTTACGGTTAATAAGTTTTTAACCGAGGAAACTCGTTACTTCTATGTAGCTTCTACAACATCACTTCAGGTATGAACAAACATTATACCGTCATTAGTTTTGGTGATCAAAGAAGTTTTTATTTTCTTATAAACTTACATTTTTAAGTTTGACAAAACATTTTCACATAAGTATTTTTTTTGTTTTTAAAGAAATGTTTTATTAAGAAAATATATTCAAATTCAAATGTGTAACAGCTAGTTTCCCCCCCAAAATAGCTAAAACTACACCAGATAAGTTTTCACCATGTCAGGACAAAAAGGGAGCGTTTTTGTCTGGACGGTCCCTTAAAGGGGTTGACGGTCCCGTAGTGATAAAGGATCGTCGCCTATTTAAGGAACCGTCTGGCTCTCTCCTGTCGTCTTTAAATACTGAACTGTTGCACTTCAGAAAAGAAGGGTTTTTCACACACAAAACTTTCTGTTTTTATTTTCCCCTTGAGTCTTTGATCACTATAACATGTCGGTATATGTTTATAAGTGATTTCCTCTTCCATTAAGTGCAAGAGAAGAACTCTCGACATCAATGAAGTCTCGAGATGTTATAGGTGTCCACACACAAACGTAACAAGTGTTACGGTGATAGGTT
>LBNU01028192.1:51582-76048 GCA_014162995.1 Artemisia annua | reverse complement strand
TATATATATATATATATATATATATATATATATATATATATATATATATATATATATATATATATATATATATATATATAATCGGCCACATGAAAAATTATGAAATTATTGGGGTATTGAAAAACATAAAATTTTGGCTCAAGTGGTGAATTGGTGGAAGTTTTGCTTGAAAGATTATAATTTAGTATATATCGAATTAACCGTAACTAATTATAATTAATTAGTAAAAATACAAAATTTGGTGAAATTAATTTATTTGGGTCGACAATAATTATTTTTAGTCGAATAAAAATAATGTTGACCAAACTTGACATTTTTTAGAAGTAAACATAATTAAAAGTGTTAATTATGTTTAAATATATAAAGTTATATAATTATAAATACTAAAATTAGTTTTGGGCCAAGTGGACCTTGTGAGCCCAATATGGGTGTTCAGTGAACAGTAACCGAGCCCAACTAACGTTTTCCCAACTTTGACTTTTTGACCAAAAATTGTTATCGGACGTGTAGAAATTAATTTCGATATTTAACGATATATAAAATGTAACTTAAATCGGAATATATATATTTTTTGGGCTAATATTGGGTTAACAGGCCCAATAATGAAATTTAGGCCCAATAAGTATTCCGGGAAACGAAAACGAGTTTTAAACATATTTGAACTTTCGGTGATTATTTTTATATCGTTGAACGAATTATATCGATAACTATATTAATAGTGAATAATATAGTTATTACGTACTAAATTTTGCAAATAAAGTGACAAGTGGTTTATTTCAGAAATTGCAACATTTGAGGAAAATGAAAACGTTTAATAAACGAACGGGTCATGCCCAAATTTCTAAAAATTATAACACTTAGAGTATTTTACGAAAATACTTACATTTATATATTTTCTAAACACAAATGTATTTATTTTAAGTACTTAATATTTATTTTACGAAAATACTTAGATTAAGTTATTGATTATAAAGATTTCTCAAGTATATTTAATTAATTTTAAGCTTAATTAATTAAATACACAATTATTATTATTATACTTACTATATATATATGTAATATATATATATATATATATATATATATATAATATAAATAGATCTATTGAGGTTGACTTCTCCGTTCGTTTGGCCATGCCATGGTCAAGGCGAACGTATACCATGACGACCTTTTTGCCGAGTGACTGGGGATTATCACTCGCGGGCACCTTTATTGTACTTATCCTAAGTGTTTTACACAAGCGTAACTCTAAAACATTGGGACAGTCATGTAACTGGGCCTTATTTTTATTAAACTTGAACTTATGTACGACATTTGACTTAAACTTATGTAATGTATTTCAAACGGATTTTCAATCCGTTCTCTATATCTTGTGTTGTGATTCCTATTTAGTAGCACCCAAAACATGTATGCTTCCGCGATTCTCTAATTTTGGGGGTGTTACAGTTATCAACACCTCCACACTTAGCTATTGCTTGCCCTCAAGCAATCAAGCGAGAAAATTCAATTTGTTTTGTGATCATGGAGATGTATTATCAAGATTTATTAATTTGCTAAATAGGCATTGACGTATAACTAAGACACCTCACGAAGGATTATTTTAAATGATTCACACATTTCACCCAAATAAGGTTAAGTTCACTCAATATTTGCACAGACACGACTAAATAGCTACCATAGGCTTGCACAGAACACAAAGACAACTCCGACAAGGCGTAAGCACCAGACAATGATATCAATGAGGACTATTTCGGGTTAGCTTAGGGATTAAGGGTATGAGCAAGGCATAGATAACTTTTCTTATTGTTTCTGGTGGATTTGTAGAATAATATACTAATAAGTAGCTGCTGATCATCAATATTCATAGATCTTTATCTTTTACTTTCTTTTTCTTCTCAACATAACTTTTGTTTTTCTTCACTTTTCATCATACACAAATTCTCAAATTCTTTTTCTCTTTCACNTTAAGTATTTCTTTCATATTCTCGAGCCTTTAAGTAATGAAAACTTCGTCACGGGCTTTTCTTGAGTAGATTTCTTCTTTTGCTTCTCTTTCAAACTCTCTTCCACATCTCGTGCTCTTTTTGGGCTTTTAGGTTGCTTTTTGTGATGTTTTAGCAATATCCATACCTGCACAGTCATAAACACAAAAAACACGATATCTTTGGCTTTTTGCGTTAGTTTTTGGTCTAAAATAGTCTAATAATGGTGAATAAAAGATATGTGAATAAGCACATATCATTGCTAAATAGGCATTGACATATAACTAAGACACCTCACGAAGGATTATTTTAAATGATTCACACATTTCACCCAAATAAGGTTAAGTTCACTCAATATTTGCACAGACACGACTAAATAGCTACCATAGGCTTGCACAAAACACAAAGACAACTCCGACAAGGCGTAAGCACCAGACAATGATATCAATGAGGACTATTTCGGGTTGGCTTAGGGATTAAGGGTATGAGCAAGGCATAGATAACTTTTCTTATTGTTTCTGGTGGATTTGTAGAATAATATACTAATAAGTAGCTGCTGATCATCAATATTCATAGATCTTTATCTTTTACTTTCTTTTTCTTCTCAACATAACTTTTGTTTTTCTTCACTTTTCATCATACACAAATTCTCAAATTCTTTTTCTCTTTCACATTTCAGATAATTTTTTTTCTTTTTTATAATTTTCTCATTTGCAGCAATAATCAATCAATCTTCATTCTTTTTGAGCATAAGTAATTTGGTTTAAAACAAGGAAAAGGCTTAGGCTCAGTATGTTGTTCTAGGTGGCAATAGCACTAAAAATGAGCGCTAGAGGATTAATTTCTGGAATATACTAGTGACCTGTGTAGTCAGCTAGATTATGATTTCATAGGAGGGCTATTTGGTGTAAATCCTAAATTTGCCTCAATATCATATAAAATTGTCTATAAAGCATAAAAAATGCAATCTCACTGCGTCATTCGTTATTGATGTATAAGTGCAAGTTCTAGAGCTAATTTAAATCGTCGGCTCACTCATATGTTTTGGAGAAAGTGTAGCAGATATACACTATAAAGGCTTATAATTATCTCACATTTGTGGTGAATGAAATTGTGTCTAGCTACAGTATCAATCCAAGTGGATTTGCCTTAATTACTTGTGAAAATATATAATTTTTAAGCTTTTATTAGAAAGTAATGATTGAGTCATATAATCAGTTTTATGAAATAAATATTTTTACTATTTGACTCCCCCCCCCCATACTCAATTTGAACATTGCCCTCAATGTTAATAAGTGGATATAAAAATAAGAAAAATATAACTAGAAAAGAGACACTAACTTCCCGGGCCATATGAGAAAGCATGAAGAGCTATGCTATCCCAAATGCGGTCTTCAAAATAATCTGCAAAATAAAAACAAACACACAAAAATGGAAAATATTTTTGGTTTTTGGGTTTTTTTTTCTTTTTTTTAAAATCATACCTCCACACTTAAGTTTTACAGTGTGGTTTAAACAAAGTATTAATAAAGTACATGAGTGAAAAGAAAATAAAATAAAATGAAACGAAACGGGTTGCCTCCCGCCGAGCGCTAATTTCAGAGTCTATAGCTCAACTCATGTGATTATGGTGATTTAGTCGTTTGGGAAGAAGGGTGTTGATTCTACCCTTCTATCGTTGAAACTTTCTTCCTCATGGTATAATTTCAGCCTGTGACCATTGACTATAAAACTTTTATCGTCAAGTCCGTATAGTTCAACATATCCGGATGGATATTGGTGTTTAACAATATAAAGTCCAACCCGACGGCTTGTAAGTTTCGGTTGTTTGATTTTGAACTTTTATTGAAATAGGAGGACTTTATTTCCTTTCTTGAAATCTTTTCTCATTTTTAATTTCCTATCATGCCAAACTCTAGTTTTTTCTTTATACAGACGAGAGTTTTCATACGCGTAGTTCGTCTAACTCATGAAGTTGAAACATTCGTTTTTCACCGGCTGCAATTAAATCTAGATTGTAGTTTTTAAGTGCCCAGTATGCACGGTGTTCTATTTCAAAAGGTAAGTGGCACGCTTTACCGTATATGAGTTTGTATGGTGTTGTTCCGGTTGGAGTTTTACAAGCATTCCTAAAGGCCCATAGAGCATCGTCCAATTTCCTTGACCAAACAGCAGGATTGTCTTTAACTGTTTTTTCAAGTATTCTTTTAAGAGCTCTATTAGTATTTTCAACTTGACCACTTGTTTGAGGGTGATATGATGTAGAGAATCGATGGTTGACTCCATATCTTTTCATAGCTTTTTCCATCAATTTATTGCAAAAATGAGTGCCTCTGTCGCTAATGAGAGCTTTTGGTATGTCAAAACGACAGAATAGTTTCTTAAGGAATGATATAACAACTTTGGCATCATTTGTTTGAAGAGCTTGGGCTTCTGCCCATTTTGAGACATAGTCGACAGCGACTAGGATGTATTTGAATTTTGATGATTTAGGAAAGGGTCCCATAAAGTCTATACCCCAGATGTCAAAAATTTCACATACTTGAATGTAATTCATGGGCATTTCATCCTTTTTGGAAATGTTTCCAGTTTTCTGACAAGCCTCGCAAAGGCGAACTAGAGTATGTGCTTCTTTCAGATTTGTTGGCCAATAGAATCTAGATTCAAATACCTTTTTAGCAGTAGTGGTGGCACCATAATGTCCACCGGTAGGTCCATGGTGACATTTATCAAGAATGGCACGAGTTTCAGGTCCATAGACACATCTACGGATTATTCCGTCAGGATATATTTTGAATAAGTATGGTTCATCCCAAAAATATTTCTTTAAGTCCGAGAAGAATTTATTTTTCTCTTGGTGAGTCATTCCCTTTCGTAATACATTCCCCGCCAGATAGTTTGCAAGGTCTGCGAACCAAGGCATGTCTGGAGAACTAATTGCATTAAGAGTTTCATCAGGAAAATTATCGTCTATTTCAATTTCTATTTCTTCATCTTCATTTTCTAAACGAGACAAATGATCTGATGGATCTAAACACACGCCTTGTGTTAGAATGATACTTTGAGTTATACTAACAAGTATGCGGAATATACTTAGTAGTACTTAGAAGATTTGTTATGAATTGTTTTGTGAGTAAGAACAGTTGTATAAGATGAACACAAAGCTTCAATATTATTAATGATAATAATACGAGTGATCTTGCTTATCACTAGGGTTACACCTTGAAGCTCTCTAGAATGATACGTGTCTAGAACTTTAACCTATGACCTCCTTTTATAGCACAAGGAGTCATTTACAAGATAAGTATAAAGCTATCTAAATAGAATATACACAAGATCTATTCTTTACTTATCAATACACGATTACAAACAGTTATCCTATTAGCAGCGGTAATAGTATGTACTAGCAGTGGTAATGTATTTCCACTGCTAGTGCATTCTTCAGCAGTGGTCATCTCCATGCTTAGATGTGGTAACTGTTAGTGTAATTCCCAATGATGCAGGTTTTACTGACCAGGTTTTAATATTTATATAAGTCTCGTTTACCTAAGGTCTACCTTTACACACTAACGGACAGTGTATCCGATCGTGTGTAGTATAGCTAATTGGTAAAGCCGAGGTCATCCCAAGAGCTAAGTGTGTGGAAATTATCTAAGTTCGTGTCACGTTTAAAAGGGGGTTTTGAGTTGAAAGATTAATTAAAACTAAGAAAAGTAAATAACAAGACAATTAAAGAAATAAATGAAAGATCAATAAGAGAGGAGTAGTGTTAACCTAATTACTACTCTTGTTATCATTTTGACTAGTTTTCTTAATGGTGCATCCTATCATATCGTCTGGGGATTTAATTCATTTCGGATCAGAGGGTTAAATCACCTACGTCTATCTTACACTTTGTCCTATCCAAAACTATTGTAAAGCCTTGGGTTCATCGGTACGAAAATGCAAGAGTCATTAAGTGCCTCTACTAACATGGACAAGTCTAACGAATGCTGCATGGTCAGATCTTACACCCCTCTAACTCCGTTAAGTGTCTAGCATCGGTAGGTGGTCCTATGGTTAATTCGCACGTGTATGGTGATATTGCTATCACCAAGTCACATCCCTAGCGACTTGCTTCCTAGGGTTAATTCCACAAGTCTCTAGAGAACAACCAATGCTAATCACTACGGGAACTAGAGTGTCCCAAGCCTCGCCATGAAAGTATACAAACAATAGATAATAGATGCGTAGAAAACTAAATCAAAACAATAACAATTTCATAACTAGGATAACACCAAGAGGTGTTTAGCCACTCATATTCATAATTGCAGTAAAACAAGTTTGAGTTAATAAACATAAATCGAATACAAAACAAAGGAATGGATAAACTTATGATTGGTGTGTGAATCCTCCCTTGGGAATGACTTCTATGAGGCTAGAACTTCATTCTTCCTACTCCCTGAGTTTCTCCCAACTTCTGTGTGTTGAAAAGTGAATGAATAAACTCGGATTTAGGGCTGGTATTTATAGGCCCGACTTTGTTACGGCGTAGCTGATTGGATTGCTACGCCGTAACCTTTGCAAATTAGTGTTACGCCGTAGCTTGATCAAATGCTACGGGCGTAATGTCTTAATAAGAGGCTTCCTACGGCGTAGCTGCTAGGGTTGCTACGCCGTAACTTCTTCCTTAGCCTTGTTAGTTCCTCTCGACCTTAAATTGGGGCTTACGTCGTAGCTTGAGAGTTGTTTACTCCGTAGAACCCTTTAGTGGATCATTACGTCGTAGCCGTATGACAGGCTACGCCGTAGTCTTCATAAATTCTTTCTTACGGCGTAAGTTGATGGCCCTTTACGCCATAATCTTCATAAAGTCTTGCTACGGCATAGGTAGATGAACCTCTACGCCGTAGTGAGTGCAGANGAGTTGTTTACTCCGTAGAACCCTTTAGTGGATCATTACGCCGTAGCCGTATGACAGTCTACGCCGTAGTCTTCATAAATTCTTTCTTTCGGCGTAAGTTGATGGCCCTTTACGCCGTAATCTTCATAAAGTCTTGCTACGGCATAGGTAGATGAACCTCTACGCCGTAGTGAGTGCAGAATCCATAATTTTCACATATTTGCTTCTAAGTCCTTCCATTTCCACGTACGTTCATTCTTTTACTCATCTTTACCCTGAAACCAAAATACGAAGAAATAAGAGTATATATTCTTCATACAAATAGAAAAGATGATAATTTTAGGGGGAAATTAACACTTAAATCATGGGTAAGTTTGACGTCATCAAATATCCCCCCACTTGAACTCTACTTGCCCTCAAGTACACCTTATTAGAATAATTCTCAAAAAGATATCCCCCATGAATTAGGAGAATATGAATTTAAAAACTCCCTATGCTAGAATATAACAAAGCCGAACACCTCACAAAATTGGAACAAACACTCACATCTCTCTCCTTATCTAAGTGTTAATTTCGGGGTGATCACTCAACGCACAGTTATAGAATGTATTCTATCATAGGCTTGGCAGTTACACAAATCTCTACCACTAGAGCTAAGGTCGAAACAATTCTTAAATGCAATATTGGGTGAACACATATAAGGCTTTTGGGTGTAGCGTTGTTACTAACATACTACGGCAAAGGCGACAAAGGCAATGGTACATGACCGGAACGCCGGGCAAGACACCAATGACTGCTCAAATCCCTCACCTAAGCATGATTCACAACTAAAGTGTAGGATAAGACATGGGATGCACAATAATGGTGTAAAATTAAAAAGAAAGCAAATAGTCTTAGCCTATAACCGAGTTGCTACCACTTGTCGTTCATCCAAAGTCCAAGTTTCAAAACGCAAGAATTGGATCATGTAACAAGTGTGTGCCATTAGAGGACATCATGATGGGCACCTCACTTGGTCTTCATGTTGGTGATTAAGAACCAACAACTTCATTCTTCAAATATGACCGAAGTGGCCTCTTTGATACTAATTCCGTCAAAGCTCTTATTACGGTGCTATACAAGGTTGCACCAATGATAACATATCTACATACGGAAATTCACATTTTTTTTACAATGAACATATCCCCCCACTTGGGATGAACAATACATGTACAATATTGGGTTTTCTCATGATCTTCAATGATTTGTCTTCAACGTAGGTGTGATTCTTGAATCTCTTGACTTGAACCTCAAACTAGAACAAGTGGCAACTTCCCAACCATAAACTAAGACTACACGGTAGGCTAAGGTGTATAGGTGTATCGAAACAATATAATGGGTAAGAAACGAAAGGATAGGCTCAAAAGGGTGTATCTAGGGGTATCTTGCACTAAAGGTGAGTGCAACAAAGGGTTTAACACGGGGGGTCGAATAGTCAATGTGACTAATCGATAAACACACACATAAAGGTATTTTGGTGATAATCCTAAAATATTGCCTTCTTAAAAAGTTTCTTCCAAATGTATCAAGAAATCTCGTAAATGGTTTCAAAATGATGTAAAAGCCAAGTTCTAAAGTTTACAAACTACCGGCACACTCATAATTTTGGTGGATTTTGGGGTAAAACAGGGGAAACTGAAATAGGCTAAACCTCACCATGGTATTAAGGGTCAATGTGCTCGGCTAAGGTCCATTCTAGTTAGGTTCGGAAAAACATGTCAAAAGTTTTAAAAGTGGCATAATTTTTCAAAATAAACTAGAAAAATAAGGCAAAATAAAGTTCAAGTATATAATTCTACTCCCGTCCCCCCACTTGAGTTGTACAAAGTCCCTTTTGTACATAATATAAAAATAAAGAGGAAAAGTAGAATTAGAACGAGAACTTACCTGAAATTCGCTCTTGAAAATGGTAGAAGGATCATGTTGAAAAACGTGCCTTCGCTTTGCCTAAAGAGCAAACTTCAATTCCCTGGAATCACACAACTACCAAAATCATCAAACCTAAAAAGAAAAATAAAAAGAAAAAGAAAAACCTAACTCACTTTCGTAGGAATTACGGTTGCATTTAGCGTATGCAACAAGCCTTTTAAACCACTTGGTATCCCAAGTGGACGAGTGAAGTCTCGTGAGGGTTTACAGGGAACACACCCACAAAGTTCATTTAAAAACTAATACAAGTTTAAATAATGTTTTGTAAAAAATAAAAAGCATTTTTAAGGTTCAGAAGGTAGCTAATGGGGTGTTACGCCGTAGTTGCTGATTTTAATCCGAATGACACCTGGTGGTTGCTACGGCGTAGTCAGTGAAGGAGCTACACCGTAGCAAAGGTCTGGAGAATTTTTCTTGGTGCAAAATTCCAAAAATTAGTTCCCCATCGCAATGCTTCCTTTAGTACCTGCAAATTATTAGTACAAAACATACCAAACCAACAAAATAAAGAAAAAAAATAAAAGGAAAAGGATAATTCGGGTTGTCTCCCGAAAGAGCACTTTTGTTTATTATTGAGTCTTTAAGTTAGACTCACTGCTATGCCCTTCCAGTAGGTTAATGAAGGACTTGCCCACGCTCGTCCATCTCCTTTATTAGGTGCTCTCTTATCCAAGCGACGTTTGTAGCGGTGCGTAGCAGTTCTTCTTTACCTTGACTTTCGATCTTGGAGAACTTTTCGTCCGGTCCAATTGAATATCTCACCACCTCAAATTTTTCAGTAATAATAGGTGGAGGTTTCTTGTAGGGTATACCAAGCAATTTTCATCTTCGTTGCTCGTAAGCTTCGTCGTCAGCATTAGTAAACCCGTCATACCCTTGTATTTCAAGGTAGTCAACTATTTCCTCAAGATCATCATCGTCGAATTCCGTGTCCTTATACCAATCCTCATCGAGCCTTTCTTCAATTAAATTGAGGATTTGTCTATCTCTATCTTCATTCGTCCTCATCTCATAGTCTTCACTATCATCCGTGTCAGGCTCCTCGTTCTCTTCTTCATCCACACTTTTCGAATGCTCCTTCCAAGTACGTTCCTTTGTTAAGGGGTTAGTTTTACCATATTTAATCTTTACCCAGTCATTAAAAGTGACTCCCTTAACCCACGGTAGCTCGCACCTCTCACTATCATTTGTTGATGTCCAATAGTGAGATGCATCCCCAATACGTTCCTTTGTACTTCCGCCATCGCATTCGTCCTCATATGGATTACATGATGCCCAAAATGATATGCCGTCATCATGGTGTATCCTAACTTTTTCACACCAATGCCTCTTACAACTCTCTTCATTACTACCTATGGCATCCTCATCTTTTACTTCATTGTTTGAGAAATAGTCATCAATCCGAACTTGGTTGACTTCCTCCCAAATCTCCATCTTCCTGTCCCTATCAACTTTTCCATGGACGATTAATACCCATTCGTCGAAAGATATCGTTCCTCTCCATTTCAAATTTTTTCTAAATTGATCAAGAGGTGAACTCCATAGATGCTTGTTCCCTCGCAATCTTTCTTCATCACCTCCCCCGTCGCATAATTCCATGTTGGGGTTGCATGATGGCCAAAGATCGTAGGAGTTCCGATTGTCTACCGGAATGGCAACACACCAATGGTATTTTTGTTCAAGTGTGATAGGATATTTAGGTTGACTGTTACCTTGTTTATTGGTTGGAGGAGTCATCATAACTTTTAGCTCTTCGTTGTGGGCGGCCTTTTCTTCAGTAAATAGTGCTTCCTCCTTAGGACATAAAATCATATTGCGGGATGCCTCAATCATGCAAACCTTGGCTTGTTCATTTTGTTTCATGGCATTATTTGTCAAGAGTTCTATCTTTGCTCCAAGGCTTTTGATTACTTCATCATGGCTCATGAGGCTCTTGCTAGTTGCCTCTTGGAAATTCTTTAGCCATTGATTTTGCTCTTCCTGCTTTTTTCTCGATTCTTCGAGGTACTTATTAATAGTATCCTCGAGGCTTGATCTTCTTTCCCTATAAGGTTGCCAATTATATCCATATGGCCCTGTACGATAACCGTTACCTTGGAAAGGTCTACCTTCCCCATACTTTACTTCTTCAGTTTTCCCATTGCCCTCGTTCAAGAGGCAATCTTTAGACAGATGGGGTCCTTCACAAACCTCGCAACCAACTTGAATAGCATGGACATTTTCTTTTAGCTTCTTCATGTCACATCCCAAGCTTTCGAGTTTGTTGGTGATTAGGGTAATTCCATCCGAGTTCCCAACAATGCTCCTACTACTTCCTCCTTCATGCCACTTTTGAGAGTGGTCCGCCATATCTTCAATAGCTTTTAAAGCTTGAGCAGGAGTCATACTAGGGATTGGTCCCTGAGAGTCTAGCATTTGGCGGGTTGAGATGTTGATCCCTTTGTAAAAACTGTTTACCATTTGTTGCTTGTTGAGATCATGAGTAGGGCACTTGTACAAAAGGTCATTGTACCTATCCCAAGCTTGGTACAATGTTTCATCCCCGTCTTGCTTGAAGTTGTGAATGTCTTCAAGCTGTTTTGTCATCCTTGAAGGATGGCAATACCTTTGGATGAAATGCTTCTTTAAAAGAGCCCAAGTGTTCATTGTCCCCGCTGGTAACCTATCGATCCATCTCTTTGCTGCTCCAGTTAATGTCATCGGGAATACTCTGAGCATTATCGCATCATGAGATACCCCCGGAATGTTGAACAAACTGACAATGTAGAGGACATTGTCAATATGTTCATGAGCATCTTCCGTCTTGCTTCCTGAAAATGGGTCTTTCCACAGTTCCCTGATGAATTGATTTTTAATTTCGAACTGCACATCATCCCCAATAGCTGGCCTAAAGAAACCAGGCCCTTGCTCTTCTCGAGTGAGAGCCAAATATTCTTCAAGTGTAAGGTTGTCAATGTCAATTTCTGCCATAGTACCTGACACTTGAAAACACCCATGAGTACTGAAAAGAAAATAAAACAAAAATTAAAAACTTAAATAAAATCCTAATAGCTCCCCGGCAGCGGCGCCAAAAACTTGATGCAGGTTTTACTGACCAGGTTTTAATATTTATATAAGTCTCGTTTACCTAAAGTCTACCTTTACGCACTAACGGACAGTGTATCCGATCGTGTGTGGTATAGCTAATTGGTAAAGCCGAGGTAATCCCAAGAGCTAAGTGTGTGGAAATTATCTAAATTCGTGTCACGTTTAAAAGGGGGTTTTGAGTTGAAAGATTAATTAAAACTAAGAAAAGTAAATAACAAGACAATTAAATAAATAAATGAAAGATCAATAAGAGAGAAGTAGTGTTAACCTAATTACTACTCTTGTTATCATATCGTTTGGGGATTTAATTCATTTCGGATCAGAGGGTTAAATCACCTACGTTTATCTTACACCTTGTCCTATCCAAAACTATTGTAAAGCCTTGGGTTCATCGGTATGAAAATGCAAGAGTCATTAAGTGCCTCTACTAACATGGAAAAGTCTAACGAATGCGGCATGGTCAGATCTTACACCCCTCTAACTCCGTTTAGTGTCTAGCATCGGTAGATGGTCCTAGGGTTAATTCGCACGTGTATGGTGATATTGCTATCACCAAGTCACATCCCTAGGGACTTGCTTCCTAGGGTTAATTCCACAAGTCTTTAGAGAACAACCAATGCTAATCACTACGGGAACTAGAGTGTCCCAAGCCTCGCCATGAAAGTATACAAACAATAGATAATAGATGCGTAGAAAACTAAATCAAAACAATAACAATTTCCTAACTAGGCTAACACCAAGAGGTGTTTAGCCACTCATATTCATAATTGCAGTAAAACAAGTTTGAGTTAATAAACATGAATCGAATACAAAACAAAGGAATGGATAAACTTATGATTGGTGTGTAAATCCTCCCTTGGAAATGACTTCTATGAGGCTAGAACTTCGTTCCTCCTACTCCCTGAGTTTCTCCCAACTTCTGTGTGGTGAAAAGTGAATGAATAAACTCGGATTTAGGGCTGGTATTTATAGGCCTAACTTTGTTACGGCGTAGCTGATTGGATTGCTACGTCGTAACCTTTGCAAATTAGTGTTACGCCGTAGCTTGATCAAATGCTACGGGCGTAATGTCTTGATAAGAGGCTTCCTACGGCGTAGCTGCTAGGGTTGCTACGCCGTAACTTCTTTCTTGGCCTTGTTAGTTCCTCTCGACCTCAAATTGGGGCTTACGTCATAGCTTGAGAGTTGTTTACTCCGTAGAACCCTTAGTGGATCATTACGCCGTAGCCGTATGACAGGCTACGCCGTAGTCTTCATAAATTCTTTCTTACGGCGTAAGTTGATGTCCTTTTACGCCGTAATCTTCATAAAGTCTTGCTACGGCGTAGGTAGATGAACCTCTACGCCGTAGTGAGTGCAAAATCCATAGATTCCACAAATTTGCTTCTAAGTCCTTCCATTTCCGCGTATGTTCGTTCTTTTACTCATCTTTACCCTGAAACCAGAATAGGAAGAAATAAGAGTATATATTCTTCATACAAATAGAAAAGATGAGCATTTTAGGGGGAAATTAACACTTAAATCATGGGTAAATTTGACATCATCACCCAATAATCCTCCTCTAAACTTATGATTTCTCTGCAAATCAATAAGTTTCTTCAATCATCAGCATCTGTGAGGATATGGGGAATTCTTCCAAACACTTCATTTTCTTCTTAAAGCCTGGATAGCTCTTGAACACTGATCTTGTATCTTCTGTATCAAAGCCCTAACCTTCTCAGTGTCTTCATGAACTCTTATTCTTGTTGACAACATTGTTGTAAGAGTTCCAGCTCTAAGTGGATATTCCTTTTCTGCAAACATGAACACATCCACTCCAGCTTTTGTAGAAACATGATGAACCTCACATGAATCATAATATGTCCATGTAATATCAAGACCTGTAGCTTCAAACTTCCAGTACCTATCACTAGAATCAGGTTCATAAAGTCTCCTTAGATCTACCGATAGCTGCATTTCCTTCCCATCTTTAAGATTATCAGCCTTGAATCTTTCTTGAACCAAATTCCAAAGCATATCAAGATCACTTCTATTACATGCTTTAATAAGATCTTCAAACTGAATGAAGGATGAAGTTTCACCACCTAATCTTGTAATTTTCCATGTTGAAGCAAAATTCTTAGCAGTGTAAACTTCCCAATCAACAATAGGATGTCTGACTTGTTGTGGATCTGGATAAAAGTCTTCTTCTTCTATCACTATCATGGCATTCAGCTGATCTTCTGTAAGTTTCTCAGATTGGAATTCTTGTTTCTTGAGCAAATCTAGTCTTCTTAGTGGTTTGCTTTTCAGAAGCTGTAGCTTTCCTTTTGGACTTAGGAAATCTTCTTTCTTTCTTCTTCAGAATTCATTAGGATAAAATCACTGTCTTGTCTCTGGACTCTGTAATAGATCCCTTCAATCTGATCATGTGACATTCCTCTGAACTGAAACATTTTTCAACCTCCAACATGACAGCAATAAGTCTTCATCTCTGCAATGACTAGTGCCTTGGTTGGTTGTCTTGGCTTCTTTTGACCTTTTCTGACTTTGCCTATTGCATCTTGAAGTGCTTGTTGATTCTTCATTTGAATAAAATCAGATAGTTGTGCTGATTTTTATTCTTCAGTTAAAGTTCTATCTGCAATTAGTTCAATGGCCTTCTTCTTGACCACTGGATCATTTTTCATTATAAACTCAATTTCATCTTTAGTTGGCACATATGTGAACTCTGGAGTTTTCTCTCTGAGGACTGTAGGTGGAACAGTGGAAATTGGATCTACTTCCATTGGAGCAGTGGTTTCCAACTTATTCAATCTTTTAGCCTCCATGAAACTTGAAATCTCTAACTCATCTTGTCTTTTCTAGTTTGCAGTTTCATCATCAGTCATCTTCATAGCAACTTTTGCATCAAAATCTATCTGAGCTTGTTCTCTTTTGGAGATCTTCCTTGGTTGCTCAGTTTCATCACTATCCAAAACTGCTCTGCCTTTCTCCTTTCTAATTCTTTCATTTTCTTCCTCTGCAGTGGTAATAGTTTGACCTGCAGTGGGAACCATGTGATCAGCAGTGAAAAGGTCAGCAATGAAAGATACTTGCTCTGCAGTGGAAACAGAGTGTTGTGGTTGACTTGTAGCTGTATCCAAAATAGTTTCAGGTAAGATCTGAACACCTGAACCTACTAACTCAGTTGGATCATCAGTATGAAGTCTTTCCTCTGTTTGCTGGTGAGGAATATCTTGAGAAGCAACTGCTTCAGTTTCATTGCTTGCTCCAACTGGTTCATCAAATCTCAAGTCTGAGATGCCAAAATCAAAGTCAGCATCATCTTCAAAATCAATTCTCCTCCCCTTAGTCTCAGCATCTGTTTTCCTCCCCTGTTTGGGAGAATTACCCAAATCTTCACTAAAATCCTCTGAGTCACCATCATGAGGTGAGGATGGGGATGAGATCACAATCTTTGCTGTTCTTTTCTTCTGCTTCAACCCCTGCACTTCTTCCTTCAAAGTTTGAATCTCAGCTTGCAGACTTTTTAAGTTCTTTGGCATGTCTCTCCTTTGTCTGTGCCAGATCCTTCTCCAAAGATGCAACCTGTTATGCAAACTTGGTACAAAGTTCCATCAATTCCATTGGTTGCCCACTGCCCTCAACACTTCCAACTGTGTTACCTGTTGGGAGAGGTGAATCATGGGGCATTGGTTCAGGTTCTAACCTAGTTGGACTAGATTGAAGCCTGGAACCACCACTGCTTGTTCCTAGACCCAAAGGATCAAGGACATGCAATGTTGTAATGGGAGGAGTTGGCTGTTTTTGCCTCCTCTCATATGTGTGAGTAACTGTGGGGTGTAGTGAATAGGTGGAACTGTAATAGTGGGTGTGTGTTGGGGTACAACTGGGATTGCTGCACCTTCACCCTGTACCTGTGCAATCTTTGAAAGCATTTGAGGTAAAAGTGGTTTAAATTCCCCATTCCAACCATCTGAAGCCTTATCCATATTTTGAAAAACTTTTGGCTTAAGGCAGCGGATTTTGTAAACTCTTTTGTGGGGTTGCAGTGGAAATTCATTTAGCACTGCTTGCATAAACCTTGGATACATCAAAAATTTATATATACTCTTTACATTGCCTTTCATACTGTTAAAAATATATTTTGAAAAATTGAAAGTCCTATCAGTGGCTAAACAAACCAAAGGGTAAGCCATTGTTGAACTAAATTGTTCATAAGAAGTTTTCTTAGGACTTAGGCAATGCAAAAGAGTATGAATGAAAAATCTCCAATGGGGGCAAAAACAACTCTTTTTAAAAGTAACCTTTTTATCAGATGTATCATACCCCATTGTTGAGAGATGTTCATGAATTTCTGGAATGGGTAATGTGATGAGATCATTGAGATCATCCAATTGGAGGATTCTCCTCAAAGATGACTCAGTAACATCAATAGTTACCCCATCCACTGTGGCTCTAAGAGCATCCACAGTTTCATGTGTGTCTCCATCTTCAATAGTGATGGACTCTACAGAGGTCCAAAACTGTTTGATTTGAGAGACCTAGATTGTGGGTTTGAGAGTTAAAGCATACCTTATATGGGTGGTATTGAGAAAGTCCACAATTTGATGAAAAACAGAGCCACTCTTATCGTTTGACTTCTGCAAGTAGACCACTTGGTTGTGCTCATCTTCAAAGTTTAATCTTGCCATAGTTTCTTTTGAGAAAAGTAGAATTGTGTGAGTATGAATTGAATGTAGAACACGCCTATTGAGAGAAAAGGATTTATACTGTTAGGGTTTGAGAATTATACGCAAGAGAGATTATCTTTAGAAAAGATTTATCTTTAAGAAAAGAATAAATTAAAATAAGTAAGTAGATAATTCTCTAAGAATTCACCCTATGAGTAAGGACAAAACGGTTTACTCTCAACGGCTAGTTAAAAATTTAGTTACTGACACAACAGTTGATTAAACTATCATCCATAAACGGATTTGTTAAGTCTTTACCAGTAGCCGTTTGCTCTGGACTAGTTGATTCTTATGTGGATTAGACATGGTGAATCAATAACCATTTGTTGTGTGTCTCAGTTACACACCTTTTATGATCAACTCCCAGCAAAAATTGGTTATGTACCTGCACATGTTAATATAAAGCAAATAATATGCATAACCAAAGTGTTTAAACCAAAGTTACTTTTTGACCAAGCCACTATTCACATAAATATCTCCTTTTAGTCAACCCGATATAGTAAATAATATCTATATTTACTCCTCAACCTACCAAAACAGGTAAGAGTAAATATCTCTCTTAATTATCCCTTAAGATTGACTTTGCCTATAAAAAGGGGCTCGTATCACTAATAACCATCACCAAACACATTCTATATCAACCCCAAATCCTAAAATCACCATGAGCAACTTCCTAAACATTGTTTACATCTCTTCTGATTCATCTTCAGAGGAATCAATTCACATATCTTCTGATTCATCTTCAGAGGCATCAGGGTGGGCTAGTTACTTTCCACCTTGTGCTTCAAGCTCTACATCAAGGAAGCCTAAGAAGAAGGTTGCAGCACCTGCACCATCACTTGAATTTTACTCCAGCTCCTCTGATGATGATGAGACATACACCCTCTCCAAGGAGTTGCCAAGGGCTCTGACACAGGCTCTTGGATCTGCACTATCAAACATGAAGAAGATACCGGTTCCAGTGAAGCCTGCAAGGCTCCCAAAGCCTCCCAAATAAGTTCTTGGTCTTGCCAGCCCAAAGATGTGGTCAACCATTGAGAACCAGAGGAAAAGTGCTCAAAAGGCCAAGCACAACTACAAGGGCAAGGGCAAGAAACCAATGGAGTAGCTGGTGTAGGTTTTATGTTGTTAGGATTTTGTGTTTTGATGGTTGATGTATTTACTCTCTTTCAATTGTAATGAAACTTTTGAATGAATGAATGAAATTTCTCTGTTTTTCCTTTTCCACTGTGAGAGCAAAATTTACCACTGTTTGCAATTTTTTTTCCACTTATGTCTTTATCCGCTGCATAAAAGTTAGTAGACAAACAATATACAAACATATACAACAATTTTAGTACCAAAACCCTCCCCTCAACACCAAAGACCATTAGACATTAATAGTTTTATGGTTTAAGCATTCCAATACCTGTTACCAAGTACTGAAACCTTCCCATATCAAATCCTTTTGTTAATAAATCAGCATAGTTATCATCAGTATGTATTTTGACAACTTGAATTAGCTTTTTCTGATAACAATCTCTTATAAAGTGACGTCTAATTTCAATATGTTTAGTCTTTGTGTGTTGAACTGGATTTTTAATTATGCATATGGTACTGCTATTGTCAATATAAATGATGGTATTCATAAAATTGTACCCATAGTCCAAAAGTTGGTTTTGAAGCCATAGAACTTGAGCACAGCAACTTGCGGTAGCCACATACTCTGCCTCAGTTGATGAAGTTGCCACCATTGTTTGTTTCTTGCACTGCCATGATACCAATCTACATCCAAGAAATTGGCATCCACCTGTTGTAGATTTTCTATCCAAACTTGCTCCAGCATAGTCACTATCTGAATAAGTAACCAACTCCATAGGAGATTCTCTAGGGTACCATAATCCCAGATGAGGATATGCTTTAAGATATTTGAAAATCTTCTTCACAGCAGTCAAGTGTGAAAACTTGGGAGTGACCTGAAACCTTGCACAAGCACATACTGCAAACATAATATCTAGTCTGGATGATGTGAGATACATCAAAGAACCAATCATAGATCTGTACATGTGCACATCAACTGCTTCACCACTGTTTTCTTTCAAAAGTTGATGTGTAGTCTTGTTTGCAGGTATGCTAGATGACTTTGCATTAGAGAATTTGAACTTCCTTGGTATCTCAGCCACATATTTGTCTTTATTGATGAAAATACCATCTGGCATTTGTGGTACTTGAAGTCCCAAAAAGAATGTGAGTTCACCCATAGAACTCATTTTGAACTCATCTTTCATTAGCTTCTCAAATTCTTTGCACATCTCTGGCTTTGTAGAACCAAAAATGATATCATCAACATATACTTGAACTAGCAAGATATCATTCTTGTCTTTCTTGATGAACAAAGTCTGATCAATTCTTCCTCTATGAAACCCATTATCTAGCAGATAGGTAGCTAAGGTCTTATACCATTTCCTTGGTGCCTGATGCAAGCCATACAATGCTTTAACCACCCTGTACACTTTGTTTGGATAATCAGGGTCTTCAAAGCCTGGAGGTTGTGAAACATACACCTCCTCATCAATTTGCCCATATAGAAAAGAACTCTTTACATCTATTTGGTAGACTATGAAGCCCATAAAGGATGCATAGGCTAAGAAAAGCCTAATTGCTTCAATTCTTGCAACTGGGGCAAACACTTCTTCATAATCAATACCCTCCTCCTGAGTGTATCCTTGAGCCACAAGCCTTGCCTTGTTTCTTATGACAATCCCTCTTTCATCCTTTTTGTTTCTGAACACCCATTTGGTACCAATTACCTTCATACCAGCAGGTAAATCACAAAGCACCCAAACTTTCTGAATCTTAAACTGAAGCAACTCTTCTTGCATTGCTTCTACCCATCTTTCATCTTCAAGTGCCTTGAAAACATTCTTTGGTTCCATTTGAGATAAGAAACACATAAACAAACATTCATTTTTGCCTTCATGGTTTTTGGAGTCATAGATTTCACTGATAAAACCATGAATGTCAGTCATTTGTGTTTGTCTTCTTGTCTTAACTCCAGATTGTACATCTCCTATCACATTTTCAAGTGGATGTGATTTATGAATTGTGGTGTGGGGAGTTTGAGGAATTGCAATCTCAGTAGGCATATTTGAGATTTCAGCATCACTGGCTTGAGCTTCTTGAGTAACTGGAGTTGTATTTTCCACATCTGGTGTAGCAGTGGAAACTTCTGGCCTAGCAGTGGAATCTGTATTCCCACTGCTTTCAGGACTTTTAGTGTTCACAATGGTTGCTTTGGACACATTGCCATCACCTTCTTTTCCAGCATCATTAGAAGGTTGAGCATCTCCAGTCTTTGGAACAAAATCATCATCTGCATACTCCCAAATTGGCAAAATAATTTGATCTTGATCATCCTCTTGATCCTTTCTTGGTTCATCATCATCAACAAACTCTTCTGAACCTACAAAATCATTAGTATTTGTACCTGTAGAGATAGGCACATAATTCATGGTATGGGTTAGAGTATCAAGATCAAACAACCATTCTGGACCAGTTCCTTCAACATTAGGTCTGTTTTCTAGAAACTCAAGATGCAGATTTTCTTCAATCTTTTGGGTCCTTAAGTTGAATACTCTAAAGGCTTTACTAACCATGGAATACCCAACAAAATACCCTTCATCTGATTTCCCATCAAATTTACCCAGATGATCTATGGTATTGAGAATAGTAACATGACATCCAAATGGTCTCATGAAGTCTAGGATAGGAGGTCTACCTCTAAATAACTCATAAGGTGTCTTGTTCTTTGTTTTTACTACTAAAACCCTGTTTTGCACATAACAAGCAGTGTTAACTGCTTCAGCCCAAAATGTGATTGGCAATTTTGAATTTGCCAACATGGTTCTAGCAGCCTCTATTAGTGTCCTATTTCTCCTCTCAGCTACACCATTTGTTGAGGAGTTCTAGCTACACTAAATTCTCTTTTAATACATTTATCTTTGCAAAAATCATCCATAACTCTATTCTTAAACTCTGTCCCATTGTCACACCTGATAATTTTAACTTTCATGTCATTTTGGTTTTCTACTTCAGTTATAAAGGTCTTAAGGATGCCAGTTGTCTCATCCTTAGTTCTAAGAAAGAAAACCCATGTGAACCTACTAAAATCATCAGTCACAACAAGACAATATTTCTTAAGGTTTATGCTACTCACAGATGTAGGACCAAACAGGTCCATATGCAACATATACAGTGGGTGAGCAATAGAGTTAACAACCTTTTATCTGCAAGAAGCTCTGTGTTGTTTGCCTTTGAGACAAGCAACACAGGTTTGGTCATTTTCAAATCATTTCTGAGGCAAGCCTCATACCAAACCATCTTTAACAATCTTATTTATGGTTTTAAAATTAATATGACCAAGTCTTCTATGCCATAGCATGGATTCATCCACTGTGGTCTTTGCAATCAAGCAAGCAAAATAATCTTTAGCAACAATGTTATTCATATCAAAGCTATATAAGTTGCCTTTTCTAGGAATTTTAAGTAGGATCTGACTTTCATCAGGCATCTTAAAATCCTTAGAAAGAACAAAGCACATATCTTCAGTAAAAATAACATTGTTTTTCTTGTCACACATCTGTGACATACTAAAGAGATTGTACTTAAGCTCTTTTACATAGTACACAGGTTCAAAATCCAAGTTACCAGTTTTGATTACACCTTTACCAGTAACTCTTCCACCAACTCCACCTCCAAAGCTGACAAATTGTCCATCATAAGGTTCAAAATTTGATAGATAGGACTTGTTGCCAGTCATGTGCCTTGAACATCCACTGTCTGTGTAGCCTTGATCTGATTTCTTGGTCTTTTGATGTTCCTGCACATAAAATAAAGGAGTTAGTTTCCTTTGGAGACCCAAGCCATGATTGACTTGGATCTGCCTCGTGTATCAATATAGTTACATCTATCAAAGGTCATTGATACACCATTGGGATTGGTTGTTGAGGTATTTCCTTTTGGTTTCCATTCCCAACGTGCTGAGGCCTTCGCAACGTTTCCCATGTTACCCCTGTTCTTGCTTACAACTCTAGCAGTGGGAACTTTTGGCTGTGCAGTGGAAACTGCTAGTTTAACTTTTGGTACCCACTATTGGTTATAACTAACCTTTTTATTGTAAAAGGTCCTTTTTCCTGTTTGTGCAGATTTAACAAAAGTTGTTTTAGGTTTTGCACTTGAAACAGGTGATTTAGGGTGAGCAGTGTTAACAGTTTTAGCAGTGGGAAAAGATTTAAGCCCACTTCTTAGTTGAACTCCTCTTGGGATCATGTTGCTGTGTGATTTAGGGTGTGATTTGTTTTGAAACCTATTTGATTCCACCCTCTTATTCCCAAAAACTTCCCTTCTCCCAACATGATAGTCACATTTAGCATGCAAATGATCAAAACTACCACAAATATGACATGCTTTATTGTTCATGACAAACTCACTACCTAGCTGTTGAGATTTTACATGATTCCAACTCCTCTGGTTGCCCCTAGGAGTTGATGACTTATGTCTATACATCTCTGCATACCTTACAGTTGGTCTAGGTGTATTAACTTGTTTCCTAGGTTCCTCTGTTTTGGTATTAACAACTTGTGGGATAGAAGTTTCTACATTCTTTTTAACACTTTCATCTACTAAAGATGAATCACTGGCACTCTCAAAAGCATCAGCTTCATGCTTAACCTGTTCCTCACTTTTTACAAATTTGGGAGGGCCATATTCAATAAAGGGTTCCTGAAATTCTTCTAATCCTGTGTGAGCTAGGTCAATCCCTGGAGGTGCTGGAACACCTCTCAGTGGTGGAGGAACAGAATTGTAACCTACACCTGACTTAACCTTGCTCATTACTTGAGCTTCCCAAATTTTATCAATTGACTTAGACTGATAAGCTAGAGTATCAATAGTTATATTAACATTCTCATTTATCTTTCTAAGTTTCTCAAGCTCTTCTTTAAGTGCCTCATTTACTGCAATCTTATGATCTAGCTCTCTTCTTAAGACTACCATATCATCATTATATTTAGTCTCATATTCTCTATAGTGTTCTAGTTCTTTTTCTAACACAAATATGCCTCTTTTAGGATTTGACAAATTATAATTAGCAGCAAACAACTCTTTTCTTTGGTTTTCTAATAGATCATTAAGCCTTTCACATTATATAGAGGCCCTACATGTTTTAGAACAACATTCATAATTTTGTACCTCAGAGTCAGAGAAAGCCATGAGAACATGTTCTGTAGCAAGGAGAGCAGCATCTGAGGATTCTTCCTCTTCACCATCAGCCATGAAACTCCAATCTTAGCTAACACCATCAATTGCCAGCATGCCTTTGTGTTGGATACTAAATAAGCTCACAAACACGTTTAGTTCTTGTGGTTTGGTTCGTTTATATGTAAGAAAGAAAGAAAGAAAGAAAGAAATGTAGAGAGAGAAAGTTAGAGAGAGAAAGAGGTGAAGCCTTGGAGAGAAAACCAAAAAAAGAAAATAGATTATGAGAAGGCTTACCCTCTCCAAGGATGGAGAGGGTATTTATATGTACATGGGTTTTGCCACTTGGGCGTGCCACTTGGGCTGCGGATCAGGTATACAGTGGGTAAAGACCCTTCCTTCTTCCGCGAACTAATCTACTTCTAAACTACGTTTAACTAACTATTGTAACTACTACGAGCTAAACAATGCTTAATCATATCTGGGGTGACCGAATCTTTCTTATACAAAAAGCGTATTCCTAACAATCTCCCCCTAAGGGAGGTCACCCCTGGAAAAATTCTTGAATTCTTGCATTGAGATCTTTGTAGATTCTTTTGTAGCTCGTAGTTGTTGATTCTTCATTGATAAACGACTCAAGATGACTTCCTTGATGTATATGATGATCTTTTGACTTTGCTCTTCGTTCTTCATCCATATAATTAGCTTCAAGTCATCTTTGAGTGTATGTGTCTCTTTGTGATGCTGTGATTGTCTTTGTGATGTCATGCTTACACTTTTCTGGATCATGATCTTCTGCATCAGAGTTGTGGAAGCATAGTTGAAGCCCAATTCTTGATCATGATATCTTTAGATTTGATTGTTGAAGTGTAAGCATGAAATGATGAATCTGCATCTTTTCAGCAATCGGCATCAATCGTCAACTTCTTTGTCTTTGGTGTGATTACGCCTTTCCAACATGCCCATACACCTTTGTTGAGTAGATCTTCACAGTTGACCAGTTCTGACGACTCCTTTTAGATGTCGGTATGAGCATGTGGAACTAGAGTGATGGTGGTGAACATGGTAAGTTATGTATGTTGAGCTGCATAAAACTTGGTTAGTAATAAACATACCGGCACTTACAGGTTCGGACTTCGAGATTGTCAACAGCATAGTGTGTAGACTTTCTCTAATCCTTACCAAGGCCGTTCCTAATCGGATGCCCCCGAAAGGGCTTTCACTGACATACCGAAGTACACCAACGATTAGGTGAGTCGCTGGAGATCACCCCACGACTGTAGACCTTTTGGAACATCACCGTACACACTAAGCGTAACCCGCAAGAGATTACCGAAGTGACCTACTGTCAGGGCTGTTTGATGTTGACCCTGGCAGGAGTTTCCACTCAATCACTGGGAAATACTTATGTATATTCCCTCATAAGTGTTCTTGGCAGATTGCTAAGATCTGCGTAGGACTCTAAATATTACACCTGGTGTCCATAATGTTGAACAACCAGTGTAGAAGTATCAAGTGTTCCTATGAGATCTTTTGATGCATCTCTTGGCTCTAGACTCGATAAGTGCACATTTGGTTATCCTATTCGGAGACTAGGG
>LBNU01028192.1:11618-24803 GCA_014162995.1 Artemisia annua | reverse complement strand
TACATGCAACTTTACTTGCTTTCTTACTTAAATGTCATTTAATTGCTTTCTTACTTAAGGTCGTTTTACCGCTTTGCTTTACTTTAATTTGTCGTTGTAGTATAATCAAAACAAAAACCTTCTTTTAAACCTCATTCACAACACATAGCTCACGGTCTTGAGTGACGAGATCCATATTGAACCCTCGTTTGGACAACGAACTCGTGGTTTGAGCTTGTACTTTGCTCCCGCGATTTATCAATGCACTATCAATACTTTCATCTTCGGGAATAACAAATTGTTCATATTGTTGAATGAGAAGATCAATTTTGTTATCCTTAACTTGGGAATTTCCTTGATGAGTGACTATTAAGGATTGCCAAATTTCTTTGGCGGTTTTACACATAAAGACTCTTTCATATTCTTTCTTAGGCAAAGTATTATATAACATCATTTTAGCTTCATTATTTTTAGCAATCAATTTCTTTTGATCTTCATCTTTAGTGTTTGTAGCTATATTATCACCATCAACAATTATGAACCATAAATTTATATCCATAGATTTCACGTAAGTTTCAATTCGGTTTTTCCAATAAATAAAACCGTTTGCTTCAAAAAGTTGTGCTCTTTGCATAGATTGCCCTTTTTGGTAATTTTTAAAATCCATGGATCGTTTCAAGTTTTAAAACACAATATATTTTAAAAGCTTGAGTAACGTAGCTCTTGATGCCAATTGTGGAAAACTAGAAGGGGGGTTGAATAGTTTACCGGTTTTTAATTTAATTATCTTTTGAAACTTTCCGTTTAATCAAAGATATGAACACAAAGACAATACACAATATGCAAGTATAAAGAAAGAAACGATCAAACCATGACACGATTGTTTATCGTGGTTCGGCTACAAGGAACTCTCTTTTCCTTGCCCTACGTCCACGCCCCGAGTATCCAACTCGAGAGTTTCTTTCACTAGTCAACAAGCTCCTTTAACCGGCAGAGAAAACCTTACACGTCGCTTATACAAGTTTACCGACACTAAGCTAGATGTCGAGTTCTTTACCAAGGGTACAACCACTCCCGTTAGTTCTTTTACAAGGGTACAACAACTCCCGACACACTTTGTATTTTAAGGCCCAAAATACTAACCGATCACAACTAAAACACACAATCAAATGAAGTGTAAACTATATGAAGTCTACACGATGCTAAGTTATCAAGACTTGTAACTTTGTGTTGAAAGATTGAAACTTTATATGAGTTTGTGAACTTCTTTGCTACAAAAAGAAACTTCACAACAATAAAAATGTTAAAGGGTTAGGGGTTAGATGAAAGGTATGGATGTGTGTGTGAAAATATAATGAGAAGTGATAAGGAAAAAATCTAACAAATGGTTCGGTATTTATAGCAAAACCTTCTGCAGGTCTGGCGGAAACGGCGGCACCCTCACGAGGGTTCCGCCCGTGTTCCTCCAAGGTTCCGCCAGACCTGGAACATGAATGCTTTGCCATAACTTCCAAACCAACCTAAGTCACATCAACTTATTACTTGTCATAACAATAACTTGTGTAAGACATTTCATAGATAGTCAAACACACAATCTTACTATAAATGTATATTGGAGTGTTTGACACAAACTTTCCATAAATGTGATGTGACACTTTCTTTATAAAGAAATATGAAAATGTTAAGTCTAATGTGAAATGTTAATGTAGCAAGAAAAGATTAGTTATGTAAGACTTGAACTAAAATCATGTTTTACTAAACACTAAATTTTACATTTTGTCGTTAACAAAACTTAGCAAAGATCGTAAAATATAAATAACGTTTTTAGGCGATATTTGTATTAACACATGTATTAAGCTAGTTTATATCATTTTATCCAACTTAATCACTTAAGGTATGAATAAACAAGTTCTTAATACATCCCATGATCAAAGGGGTATTTAATTAATTATTATAAAGTTTATTTAATAATATAAACATACTATATATTTTTGAAAAACACTTTTGGTAATAAAAGAAAATGTTTAAATCATACTAAATATATGGATTCAAAATTTTAACCAAAATCAGTTAGTTTTGCACCAAATAAACTTTCCCCACTAAAAGACATAAAATCCGGCCGTTACAGCTGGGTGGCCCCCTTAATTATAAGGGGCGGCCCCCTTAATTTTAAGGGGGCCGGCCACGCTCCTCTGTCTGATTCTGTCAGAAATTTTGTCCTATAAATACCACCTCAAACCTGGTATTTTTCTCACCTTTTGCACGAAAATTTTCAGATCTAAATCTCTCTAAACATCTTCAAAAACCCTTTGATCATTAGATTATTAATCCTTGTTTCAAGTGATTCAATCCCTTCTCATCCATCCTCATCCAAAGTGCAAAAGAAGAATATCCTTCAACAACAAAGTTTAAGAAGTATTGTAGAGTAGTTGTGGATATTGTGTATATTATTTGTGAAGTTGTGTTGTGCTTGTAATAAGTAGTTTAGGAGAAGTAGAAGTTGTGTAGGGAGAAGAAGTTGTAGANCCTTTGATCATTAGATTATTAATCCTTGTTTCAAGTGATTCAATCCCTTCTCATCCATCCTCATCCAAAGTGCAAAAGAAGAATATCCTTCAACAACAAAGTTTAAGAAGTATTGTAGAGTAGTTGTGGATATTGTGTATATTATTTGTGAAGTTGTGTTGTGCTTGTAATAAGTAGTTTAGGAGAAGTAGAAGTTGTGTAGGGAGAAGAAGTTGTGTAGTAGTGAAGTGGTGTGAAGTAGTAAAGAAGGTGTGGTGTGTACAAGTAGTGTAGAAGTTGTGAAGAAGTCGTGAGATTGGTTCTAGCTAGGATTAGAACCCGACATCTAGCTTTGTGTCGTTAAGCCGGTGTAAGCGAAAGTTGTGCAAGGTTTCTTCGCCACAAGGGAGTTTGTTGACATAGTGAAGAAAACTCTCGAGTAGGTGACTCGGGGAGTGGATTAGGAATAAGGAAGGTGACCTTGTAGCCGAACCACTATAAATCCTTGTGTTGTGGTTTGATCTTTCTAACTCTTTTCATTCATTACTCATTTACTTATATTATATTAGCTTAGTTAGTTAGTAAATATATGAAAAACAAAGCGATGATTTGAAAAAGAAACTTTCTAAAAATAATGAGGCTAAAATGGTGATTTACAATGCGTTACCACACAAAGAATATGAAAGAATTTTTATGTGTAATACCGCAAAAGAAATTTGGAATTCTTTACTAATCACTCACCAAGGTAATAGTCAAGTCAAAGATAATAAAATAGATCTTCTTGTACAACAATATGAACAATTTACGATTTCGGAAGAGGAATCAATAGATAATGCTCTTGCTAGATTAAACACAATCATCACAAGTCTAAAAGCACTTGATGAGAATTTTTCTAGCAAGAATTTTGTAAGGAAATTTTTTACGGCTCTCCATCCGAAGTGGCGTGCCACGGTGACGGCTATTGAAGAATCAAAGAATTTAGCAACTCTACAACTTGATAAACTAATTGGAAACTTGAAAGTGAATGAAGTAATAATAAAGAAAGACTCCGATATGGTCAAAGGAAAAAGGGAGCAAAGCAAATCAATCGCATTTAAAGCAAAGAAGGATTCTAGTGACGAAGAATACTCAACATCCGAAAGCGATGACGAAGAATATGCTATGGCCGTGAGAGACTTCAAGAAATTCTTTAAAAGACGAGGAAGATATGTTAGACAACCATATGATGAAAGAAAAACACCACAAAGAAACAAGGACGACAAGAATGGCAAAAGTGAAAGGAAGTGCTTCAAGTGTGGAGATCCAAACCATCTTATTAGAGAGTGTCCGAAATTGTCAAGAAGTCAAAATCCCAAGTCGTTTGTAGGAGGAGCATGGAGCGATATTGACAATGATGAAAAAGAGACAACAAGAGAAGAAAAGTGTCTCATGGCAAAGGCATCCAATGAGGTATGTTCCGAAACTGAATACTATAGCGATGAAAATCTATCTTTAGATGAAAAGGACTTAGATAGCGAATATATTATATTACGCAAAGTAGGACAAAAAGTCATGGCTAAAAATAAACTACTAAAACAAACTAACAACAAATTAAAAGATGAAATAATTGAATTAAAAATGAAGATACGCAACTTAAAAAAAGGTAAAGAAAGTATTATGGAATGTAGAGAATGTATAGTTGTTAAAAATGAGAATGAACAACTTAAGGAAGAAATTAATAAACTTGAAAAATTTGAAAATAGTAGTAAATCACTCAAGAAACTAATTAGCATTCAAAGAATATCCGGAGATAAAACCCGGTTAGGATACAACTCAACCGGAGTGTCAACTACTGAAACTAAAAATGTAAAATTTGAAGATGAAACTAGTGAATTAAAACCTAAACCAAGATACATTCTGTGGAAAACTAGAAGGGGGTTGAATAGTTTACCGGTTTTTAACTTAATTATCTTTTGAAACTTTACGTGTAATCAAAGATCTAAACTAAAGACAATATGTAATATGCAAAGATAAAGAAAGAAACGATCAAACCACAACACAAGTGTTTATCGTGGTTCGGCTACAAGGACTCTTTTTCCTTGCCCTACTCTACGCCCCGAGTATCCAACTCGAGAGTTTCTGTCACTAGTCAACAAGCTTCTTTCACCGGCGGAGAAAACCTTACACGTCGCTTACACAAGATTACCGACACAAAGCTAGATGTCGAGTTCTTTTACAAGGGTACAACCACTCCCTTCACACTATGTATTTTAAGGCCTAAAATACTAACTGATCACAACTTGAATATACACAATCAAATGAAGTATAAACTACACGAAGTCTATACAATGTTAGGCTAACAAGTCTTGCAACGTTGTGTTGAGTACTTGTAACTTTTATATGAACTTGTGAACTTCTTTGCTATAAGAGAGCTTCACACAAAATGAAAATGTTAATGGGTTAGATGAATGATGTATCTGTATAATGTAATTAGAAGTGATGAGGATTTTCTTGCAAGTAACTTGCTATTTATATCCAAACCAACCAGACCTCTGGCGGAACTGGCGGAACCAAAACAAGGGTTCCGCCCTTGTATCCCCAAGGTTTCACCAGGTCTGAGAGTTAAACCTTACAAGAAATCTTTCCATATCTAGCAAGGTCACATCAAGTTATTTCTAGTCAAACACACATTGAATAAACTTGGAATCCTTCCAAAATGTGTAAGAGGTCTTATGGAAAGTCAAACACACAATCTTTCCATAAATGCACATGATGTGATGTAACACTTTCTTTATTAAGAAATATGAAAGTGTTATGTCTATTATGAAATGTAAATGTAAATGTAAATGTAGCAAATGAAGTCTAGTTATGCAAGACTTAAACTATAATCATGTTTTACTTAAAACAAAAGTTTACACTTTGTCGTTAACAAAACTTAGCAAAGATCATAAAATATAAATAACGTTTTTAGGCGATAAAGGTATTAACAATCTCCCCCTTTTTGTTGATGACAAAACATAAACTTTGTTTGTAAGTAAATCACTAATTTTAGTGTTAATTCTTTAAAAGTTTTATATTTAAACTTGTTTTACTTAATTGATGAAAATCATTTTAAGTTTAAAAGTTTAGATATACTTTCTCTCCCTTTTTGTCGAAACAAAAAGAAGAGTTGCGAAGCGGAATGATGCAAGTGCTCCCCCTTAGACAATACTTCCCCTAAAGGAGTGCCAAGTTTGGAAACATGGATTTTGAGCCTACAACAAAAGAGTTAGTTGGCGGTAATGACACACGATAAAACATTTAGCCATAGCATAATATGAGATTATAATCAAACACAATCACAACTCATATAGGATCAACCAACAATGCAAAAAAATAGTAGAAAAGATTTCATTCCTACTAAAATTTGATTTTTCAAAAGTCAAAGACAAAAACTGAAAAAGTCTATCCTACTAAAAAAATAAAAGGAAAAGAAAAATAACTAAGAAAATAAAAAGTCCTACTTCTATAAATGGAAGTCTCCCAACATTTTCTTAATGGGGCAAAGGCCTCTAAACAAGCTCTAGTATTGCTTTGGGTGGGAAAGAGCATCTAAACGCTCAAGAATGTGTTTTAGAGCAAAGCGGGTTTCATCATAGACTTGGTGAAGCAACATTTTGATGCTTTCACCCATTTTGACCATATGCTCACATTGTGAGCAACCATGGTGAGGATTGGGTGGTAATGGATCATTTGATGATGGTGGTGGTGGTTGGTTGTTATTGGTTGCTTGAGTGGAAGATGGGTTTGGAATGGAGTCAAGCAAGGTGGTTTGAATTTCCGTTGCATGATGAAGGTGATTTTCTACCATCCTCTCAATTTCTGCATAAGAGGGAAAAACGGACTCATAGGATTGGGATTGGTGGTTTTGTAGAGTTGGGTGATTATTGAGTTCAAAGTTTGGTTCTCCATATATGGGACCATGGATGTCTTTTAAGAGTGGGTGAAACAACAATGGTGGTGGTTGGTTGAAGGCTTGTTGTTGTGGTGGAGTTTGATCAAAAGGCTCATTGGGCTCAAACAATGGCCTTTGTTTTACGTTTGTTACTCGTTCAATAGAATCAAAATCTTCCACAAACAGATGTGGTGATGTTGGTGGAGACCCAAATAGCTCCATTGGTTCAAGTTTGTGTAATGTAGGTGGTGATGGAGATTTGGATGGTTGGGTTGGTGCAGGTGGTGGACTTGGATCAACGGGTGTCTTTGTTGGTGGTGGAGTGGTGAGCTCATTGGTTTGTTTGGGTGATGGAGTGGGAGTTGCGAGGTTGAGAAAGTGTTCACTTTTGATGGGTGAGGAGAATTCATCCGAAGATGATGAGCTTATGCTGATTGTGATGTGGGAACAAATTGGTTTTACACTTATTCGTGCGGTTCTCCTAATGGGTCGAGATGGAGTAGAGGTGATTGTTGACTTTGTCATTGTCAAAGTTGTGGTTTAGAAGCTTAAGATAAAAGATTTTGATGGTGATGGTGTGATTTGAAGTGTTGCAAGATTGTCAAATTTATAGAGTGGAAGAGATGTTGGAAGGGGTGTTTGGATTTGATGTTCTACCATACAAATGTTGAGGTTTCTAATGATTTAGGTGAGTTATGCATGTTGTCAAATCAATTGGAAGTCAATCCGATGAAGGTGGTGGAGTAAGAAGACAAAGATTTGCACTAAATGCTTAGTGGTCATGTCAAATTGGTTGGAAGAATATGTTCCACGGATTGCAAGGAACCTTTGGGAGGGTTCCTTCCCTTATGGATGAGGGTTCCTTGAGTTTGTTATGGCAAATTTTGATTTTTGGCGGGAAATGGTTTCCTATGTGTTTTAGAGGCTGAGAGTGACCCTAGTATGCTTAACAACTAATGTGAAATGAGTTTCTATCTAAAAAGGATGGTTTGGTGTTTTGTGGAAGTTGAAATTTTGAAAATATAAAGAAAAAATCTGCAGGCTACTAGTGGAACCCTCGTGAGGGTTTCGTCTGATCCGTTGGGCCAAAAATGAGTTACCTAGAATTTTGCACTGGCGGAACCCTGTTAAAGGTTCCGCCAGACCCTAAAAAGTAGACAGTCCGTATTTTTGACTGTCAAGACGATTTTCAATTTTTTTGAAAACTCCTAAAAATAAAAATTTATCACATGTCTGATTAGGAAATGCAAAAAATGGACATGCAAACACTCATACCATTGGACTTTGACTGGGGGCTAGCGAATTTCACTATACTTAGTGAAATTCGCGAAAATTTGACAACATGCCAAATGTTGTCATCCTGCATCATTGTTAGTTCATACATGTTCTAAACATAGTTAAATATCCATACAAACACATAAATCCATAACACAAATTGTTTAACAACCAAATTGTTCAAATGACACCTTGTGCCAAACACTCCTTCCCACACGCTCTCATTGACGATCCACCTTCTTCTTGAGCTTGCCAAGGAACCTCCCAAGACATTTGAACATCCCTTTTTTTTGCTTGAACTCCGCCGACTCATTAGGAATAGATGCAAGTTGTGAAAGGTATTCTAGAGGTGGGAGCCTAGAGTTGGGTAAGCTCTCATCTTCGCTCATTGAAGATGATGATGAGGAAGTAGGAGGATGAGGGCGTTTCCCTTGGGTTTTGTAGACTCTCTTATCACTAAATGGGGCAAATGTGTGTGGGATGAGAGAGTAGTCTAGGCGAAGACCTCTAGGAGTGGGAGGAATGGGAGTAATGTGCCTAAAGAGACGGGTCAAGAGCATTCCATATGGCATAGCCGTTGTGCCTTGCACGGGAATGTCGGCCATTCTTTTGGCCATGTAGTAGGCTAGGTTGAAGGGTTGCCTAATGGACAAGGAGTAGAGCATGTAGCAAAGGCAAACATTGATATGATCCCGATTCCCTACGGTGCTAATGACGTTGGCTCTAAGGAGTTCCTCCCATTTCTTGAATTGGGGCTTGAGTTCATTTAGTTCCATACCATATGGGTCCTTGGTGACCTCATTCCCGGTTCATGTTTTCCTAGTGTTGGAGGTCCTAATGAAGAGGTGGTCATGAAGTACATCCTTTGACACAAGAGGTGTATCATAGGGATGAATGCGGTCCATGAGTGTGTCAAGAGTTGAGAGGAAATGTTTGTCGGTGTAGATGCAAGTACCACGGTTTGGAACACCTAGGATTTGAGTAAACTCATTGAGGGTGAAGGAGTATTAGTGACTACAAGCCATGAAGTTTATAGACATGAGACCATATTCATTGGTGGAAAGAGTAACGGATGCATAGAATTCTAAGATGAACCTATGTTGGATCGATATACTCTGACCATACTAACTTGTAGCTTGTAAGGGTTTAATAATCTTGTATAAATCCTAAACTATTAACAATGAAACACTGATATACTTTGTAAAGTATGCGGAATCTACTTCAACAAAGCTAAGAAGAATTAACAAAGAACTTTGATTATATTAAACCTTTGAACCTGCTTACATACACAGATTCAACAACAACCCTAATAACTCTAATATCGAACTTTGCATGTATCTCTAAAATCGTATATGTCTAATGCCAACCTAGGGATACTTTTATAAGCATAAGGAAAACCTTAGTCGGTTTACAATACTTGAACGACAAGTAAACTAACTCTAATCTAAAAACATTCTAGAATTACATAATAATCATTAAACATTTTACATTATAGTCCTTTATCATAAAAGTCTTTTAATAAGCAGCACTTTGACTTTTATGAGAAACAGTACTTTGATCTTCCAGCAGTACTTTGACTTTATAACCCAACAATCCTCCCCTAACTTGAATTCTACTTGCTTGATTTCAAGTTTCTTTGTCTTCCCCTTAATTCATGCCATCTTTATCTTCAAGGAATGATTGTATCTGTCTTTACTGTGATTATATTGTCACCATCAAAGTACTCTTCAGCAGCAATCTTTATCAGCAACTATCAGCAACAATCTTTACAGCTACTCAGCAACATATGGCAAATTGTACATCAGATCATAAAGTTTCATATTATTCTCATCACATCCAGGTGTGTAAACTTCTGTGAGAGGTGAATCATTGAAAAATAATGGATTTTGATGTCTCTTTACCAAAGCCATTAACTCTGGAGTAGCCAATGTTTAGGTTTAAGAACCATGGTACATTGATAACCATATGATTTTTAGCAAATCATCAGCTATCAACGGATTTGAGTAGTCTTTACCAAAAGCCGTTTGCTTATGGACTAGTTAGTTCTTAGATCTTAACCATGGTGAACTAATTACCATATAAATGGATTTTCCACAGCCTTTACCACAAGCCATTTTCTTGTGGGCTAGTCAACTCTTCACTTATTTCAGATATGGTGAGTGAAAACCATACAATTTTTAGTAAATTGTCAACTAAAAATGGATTTGACAATCACATCAGAGTCGTACCCTCATGATGAGTCAAACTCTTTCTTGTTTGTTAAACATGGTGAATTGAATACCATTTGTTGTGTAGTACGAGTACTAACACCATGTGTTACCCAAAAACATTTTGTTACTGTTTTATTCTGTGTTTCAAAAATTATTTTGCACACTTACAAAAATTGCTGTTTTTACTTTGAAATCCTTTACTGGTTTTTGCTACAAACAGTACTTTGGTAAAGTACTGTTGGTCTAGCAGTACTTTGAATAAAATACATATTATTCAAAATATATGTATCAAAATCATACCAGTAATTATGCATCATCATCTGTCAAAGCTGTCCACTTGATGAATAATTCAATCACCATCAGTGCTGTTTCATTTTCATCTTCAACCTCCATACCATGTTCTAGCATTTTGATCATCAGACTTCTTGTGAGAGGATATCTTCTCTCTGCTAGCATATGAATCATGGTACCATCTTCTAACTCCAAAACATGCACTCCTGCTGACTCATAGAATCTCCAGCTTATGATTTCCCAATTGTCTTGATTATTCCAGATTGCATCCTTGCTTGTTTCTTCAGTATCCCAAAGAGTTGAAAGGTCTCCTAACAAAATCAAACCTACTCCTCTTGGTGGAATTTGTTCATAGTAAGCTTGTACTTGTTCATACAGATGAAGTAGATCTTCTCTATCTATCAAATGTAGTATATCCCATAACAAGTTAAATGCCCTGAAACTTTAATCGTCTCTGTGGAACACAAGATAATCTCCATCTTCTTTTGATTCTACTTGTTCTAAGTCTATGATTTTAGACTTTTTATCAGCAGCTTCTTTTTCTTTTGGATGCTCAAAGTCAACAACCCTTAAGTAATATCTTAGCTCATCAACTGTATCGGTCCTTAATTCAATAGTGTTCTTGAGCTTCTTTGATGTCTGTTCTTTAGTTGTTATCCTTTTTCTTTTATTTCCAGCATCCATCATTTGTTTTCCCTCATCAGTATCAAAGCCAACAATACTATCAACTTGCTTTTGATAAGCTTCTCTGACAGCATCATATAAATCCTTCATCTCTTGATACTTTAACCTCTGCAGACCTTTGTATCCTCGACCTTTCAAATAACTCATCATAAAATTCCTTTCTTGAGCTTTTGTCATTGGTCTTCTTGGTTGAACATCAACTTCCTTTTCTACTTCAGCATATAATTCAGCTTGAAGCTTTTTAGCAGCTTCTTCGTTTTTAGCTTCTTCAAAAGCCCTTATCTGTGCTAAAGTAAACTCCTCCTTCTTCTTTTTCTTTGACTCTATCAAGATTCCTTTCCCTTTATCCTTAGGATCTACCTCTTGAGTAGGTTGAGAAGAAGGTTGAGTTTGTTCAACTCCAGGAATAACAATACCTCCAGGTCTGGATATGTTTAACATAATCTCAGCAATTGTCTCATCATCACTATTGGTAGGTTTTCTAACCTCTTCTTCCTGAACTGGATTGGATGGACCCACATCTTCTTCAAAATCCAAGGTCCTTGGTGTGATTAAAAACTATCTCACAGTACCTTGATGAGTAGTATCTTGATGAGCAGTACCTTGAGCAGCTCGAACACCAGTACTATTGACATAAATAATGCATAAAAACGTTATTTATATTTTTCAATATCTCTACGTTTTGACGATCACAAAATGTAAAATCATTAAACGTAAGATTACTACGTAAACAAGTATTAAGCTAGTTTATATCATTATATCCAACTTAATCACTTAAGGTATAAATAAACAAGTGCTTAATACATCTCATGATCAAAGGGGCAATTAATTAATTACTACAAAGTTTATTTAATTATATAAACATATTATATATTTTTGAAAAACAATTTTGGTAATAAAGAAAAATGTTTTAATCATACTTAATATATGAATTCAAATTTTTAACCAAAATCAGTTAGTTTTTCATCAAATAAACTTTCCCCACTAAAGACAAAAAAATCTGGCCGTTACAGCTGGGCGGCCCCCTTAATTATAAGGGGCGGTCCCCTTAATTTTAAGGGGACCGGCCACGCTCCTGTGTCAGATTTTGTCAGAATTTTTCCCCTATAAATACCACCTTAAATCTGGTATTTTTCCTCACCTTTTGCAAGAAAATTTTCAGATCTAAATCTCTCTAAACATCTTCCATAACCCTTTGATCATTAGATTACTAATCCTTGTTTCAAGTGATTCAATCCCTTCACATCCATCCTCATTCAAAGTGCAAAAGAAGAATACTCCTTCAACAAACAAAGCTCAAGAAGTATTGTAGTGTAGTTGTGTATATTGTGTACATTATTTGTATAGTTGTGTTGTGCTTGTAATAAGTAGTGTAGAGAGAAGTAGAAGTTGTGTAGGGAGAAGAAGAAGTAGTGTAGTGGTGTGAAGTTGTGACGAAGTCGTGGTGTGCTCAAGTTGTGAAGAAGTTGTGTTGTGTTGTGAGATTGGTTCTAGCTAGGATTAGAACCCGACATCTAGCTTTGTGTCGTTAAGCCGGTGTAAGCGAAAGTTGTGTAAGGTTTCTCCGCCACAAGGGAGTTTGTTGACATAGTGAAGAAAACTCTCGAGTAGGTGACTCGGGGAGTGGAGTAGGAACAAGGAAGGTGACCTTGTAGCCGAACCACTATAAATCCTTGTGTTGTGGTTTGATCTTTCTAACTCTTCTCATTCATTACTTATTTACTTACACTATATTAGCTTAGTTAGTTAGTATATATATATTTGTTCATATAGTCCAAGTCTTGAAATCACATAAACAAGAATCGAAGTTTTTTAAAACAAACTTGTTTTCATAAATTTTAAAACGGACGTAAAACTATTCAACCCCCCCTTCTAGTTTTCCACAACTGGTATCAGAGCCAGGTTAAACAAGATTTTTAAAATATATCGTATTTTAAAACTTGAATCGATATATGGAATCGGAAAAATATTTAGAAGGGCAATCTATGCAAAGACCACCACTATTTGAAAGTGATTGATTTTTATATTGGAAAAATCGATTCGAAACTTATGTGAAATCAAAGGATCTAGATCTTTGGCATGTTATTACTAATGGTGATTTTCTTCCTTTACAATATAATTCGGAAAATAAAAAGGATGAACTTGTTTCTTATGAAAAACAAAGCGTTGATTTGAAAAAGAAACTTTCTAAAAATAATGAGGCTAAAATGGTTATTTATAATGCGTTACCACGCAAAGAATATGAAAGAATTTTTATGTGTAATACCGCAAAAGAAATTTGGAACTCTTTATTAATCACTCACCAAGGTAATAGTCAAGTCAAAGATA
>LBNU01028190.1:2923-17887 GCA_014162995.1 Artemisia annua | reverse complement strand
GAAAACCTTTAGAAAAAGATCTAGATAATTTAGGGTTTAAGGATCTAGATAAAAAAAAGATCTAGATAAATTAGGGTCTAAAGATCTGGATAAATATGCATATTTTGAATCTTCAAAAAGCACACCCAAAAAAAGTTTGTAATCCAATATTCTTGTACTACTAGCCTTAAAAACACCAAAACATGAAGAAATTTTCAAACTTGAAGATTTTTATGAAACTTTTAAAGATCTAGATAAAAAGTACAAAAAAACCAAATTCGAACTTTTTAAGCTTAAAACTTGCAAAAAGATTGGAACTTTTTTGTTGGGAAATGTTTATAACACTAGTTTGAAACAAAAGAGTGTTAAAAACACAAACAAAACAAAAAGGAACGAATTTTTTTTGCAAAAAGGAACGATTTTTCTTATTTTTTTACGTGAGACCAAGATTAAAACCAAATAAAAACTTATGTAAAACTTATTAATAAGCTAGATTAAGACACTAAATAAACTTATTTAAGCTACGAAATCAAAATAAGCCCTACCCCATATTAAACCATACGAATTTGAGAAAACATGCAAAGATGGTAGAAAAAATTATAAAAGCTTTTTGTAGATTAAGGAGACAACTAAATAAGCTTGAAAAGATTAAAGAAAAGATTGAAGAGCGTGAAAATAAGCTAAGAATAAGACATCAAATAAGCTTGTATTCAAAATAAAAGTTACACTAATGCACAAAATAAACTAAACTACACCTACCTTACACCTACTCCTAATGCTTACAAATGAAGCCATCATAAGATATTTATCTAGCTAGGGGGATGACAAGTTTGCTTTCGTGTACGCTTTGCCCCCTAGACTTTTACAAGACATGAAAATAACATATAAACTACATTTCAAGTCTACTAAACGCCTTAAACATTAAATGTAAACTCTTGTAACTTCGAGGCTTCGTGTTGACGTGTATTCTAAAAGTCTTCAAAGATGTAAAAGTGATATCTTGCTCGAATTTATGAAGCTTATCGTAATAATTAGCTTTGAATTTCGATTAAGCATCTCTTTCGTTTTCTCGAGCCTTTAAGAAATAACTTTGCCATCACGGGCTTTCCTTGAGCAAATATCATCGTTGACTCGGCTTTTTGACACTTTTCCACATCTCGTGCTCGTTTTAGGCTTTTTGGCTGATTTTCATGCCATTTATGCATTATCCTTTCCTGCACAGTCACAAACACAAAAACACGATATCTTTGGCTTTTAACGTTAGTTTTTGGTCTATAATAGTCTAATAATGGTGAATAAAAGGTATGTGAATAAGCACATACCAATATTCAATTAAGTAAAACTAAAACTTGACTTCTTCACTCAAGCACGTGCCCTCGGAGTTAGAAAAAAAATCCATATAAAATATGATTTATGTGTGTAATAGGCATAAAATGTAAGATTGTATCCATTACACTTGAATTGATTAAAGTTAGGAGTTATGCTTACACAAAAAGAGATTGATTGCCACTATAAGAAACTATGTAAAGTAGTAATAAGTAACTTATTTGTTATTTTTATTCCATGTACTTTTATTACTAATTGTTGCGACCATCCCAAATCGCTCTCAAATTGATACGAAAAAAGAAATTACATTGAGAGAGAAAAAAGTTACTAAAGTTGATAATAAAACAAGTGTTATCTTTATGTTTTGATAGTGGGTATAGTTTCTATTGCATTTTGTTGCGAGTTTATATAACTTTATACTATTTGTACATAGCAAGTACCAATTATGTATTCGGTTAAGTAAGCCTTTAAACCTATAATCCTTAAATAATCTATACATTATTGTTGTCTTAGAAAATAAAAGTTATTATTTGCTTAAAGTTGCTGAAAGATAGAAAGGTATATTTAAAAGCCATATTAAATTAAGTTTTATTCTTCCTATTCAGATTTGAAGTATTCTTTATTAAAAACTAGCAGGATACCTGCGCGTTGCGGCGGCGGATACTCTGAAATAAATTTTTTTGGTGAATCATGTATTTTAGTTAATTTATTATGTTCTTTTTGACAATAAATTTATGGATATCAAGAATTTCGTTTAGCTCGTGCCCGTTCAGGCTCGAGCCCGATGGCTCGTGTCCGTTCGGGCTCGAGCAAGTTTGGCCCGTGCCCATTCGGGCTTGAATATTTGTATAATGTGCTTTATTATTTGTATTAGTGACATTTAATGCAGGAATTGTGTTTAAGTTGGTTGTACAATATGCTTGATAATTTGTATTTCTTATGTAAATGGTATTTTAATAGGTGCATTAATTTTATTTATTGACATGTTAATTAATTGTATTTAATGTACATAATGATTTATTTATTGTATTTAATGTTAGTATTTCTGTTTTAATTAGTTGTACTTTGAGCTTAATAACTTGTAAATGTTAGAAAATGTGTTTTAGTTACTTGTATTTTTAGCTTTATAACTTGGATTGCTGAATTTTAAGAATTTCTATATTAAGTAAGTCTTCCTCTATTATAAGATAGTAAGATAGCTAGTACGTTTCGGCGGGGTTTGAAATTAGAATTTTTTTGTGGGAATAAATAAAAAACTGCAAATTTATCGAACCCTACGATGTTGTCAAAAAACTATACAGTTTAGTGTAATTTATTGATTGCATTTGCAGACAAATGTAGAAAAAACAATATTTTCTTATAAAACCGTGAAAAAATTAAAAGAATTTTACTATTGAGCTAATTTCAAGCGAAATTCAAAGACCTTTCTATTGGTATAATTTATAAGAAAAAATAATGAATTTATGTATTTCTAAAATTTGTATTGATATGTTATTATTAATGAATTAATCTTGCTACTATAGTTACTAAACCCAAAAAACAATATATCAATATATGAATGTATATAAAAAGGTACCAAATGTTTTCCTCTTAAAATTTGTGCCGTTTCAAATCCAACTTTCATAAAATCATGTTTATGCTTACATATTTTACAAATTTTCGTAGTAAACCTAGAGTGGGTTTAGTTGTATAAAATGAGGGTCATCTTTTAAGTTCTTTTATTAATACCCCAGAAAACTTGTTGATTGAATGTTTTCTAAAAAATATGTAACTGACTTTTTAATTTATAACTTTAAAATAATTGAGTTTATATAATTCGCAAATCTTTCTTGCACTTTTCACTTTTTTCTAATTGGTTTAATTTCATATATACCCAATATAAATCTTAAAATGTCATATTTACCCAACTAAAATCAAAATGTCATATATACCCAATTTAAGCATAATTGTGATATCTATTTTTTTTTTATCATTTAAATCATTTGAAAATAGTTATACATCACTAAAACTACCATTCTACCCTTGATAATGTAACCAAGATATTTTTCATCTTTATTTATATATTTATCATTGATGCAATCCTAATTAACTAATTTCATCAAAGGTAATTTTTTTTTGTGAAGCATAATACACCACCCGATGTACAAAACATACATAATCGAGTGGTGTACTGATACCACTATAAGAGACTATGCTTCAGAAAGGTACCATGTTTTTTGTTTATGTAAGATTCATTAAAAATATTAACTATTAACATACCGAACTGGTATACTCGCTACCGATTATAGCAAACAATGTAACTTTATAGTTTGGTTTCGTAGCGTTACATAACCCTAATTGTAAATAAAAATAGAGAGTGCTACTGTAATTACCTTTTGTGTGAGACCCATCAAATATGTTATCATTTTCTTCGATCGTGACACTGTTTCGCTTGTTTTTTGCAACATAGAAATCTAAAGTCCCCCTAGTCATCCAACGTAATCCACGCGCATTGCACAACACTGGCTTGGATGGTCGTCCGTCTCTCCGCATTGGTGCATCTGTACGGCATGAATATTGCCTTTAGATAATATAAAGGTACACCTCATATCTCAAGCATTCATGCATCAAAGCTTCGAGAAGTTCTTGTATCAATATGGTGAACTATTAGCTTATTTTTGTTGTCATTTATTGTTTAAATCCATCACTAAATACAAGTTTCACCATGTGTATAGGGAGATTTAGAATCTAGAGTTGTGTTATACGAAAGCATGCAACCAACCCCTCATTAACTTTTTTTTCTGGAACAACAACCCCTCATTATTGATATGATCATATTTGATAAACTTGCATACTATGTAAACAGAGATGATGAAATACTGTTTAGCATTTAAACTAATAGATCATGTGTTCCTATAACGAGAATCTAAGTATACGTTGTTCATTTATTTTGTAACATTCAATCATCGTAAAATTTCTAAATTTGATTTAGTCTTGTTCATTTAGTAAAAACAAAAAGACTAGACAAATTTAAGTGATACAATGTGAGTTAATGAAATAAAATACAAAAAGAAAAATGGTTAATTGCAGATGGTAACTATGTTGTGTGAGAAACTCCCCACAAGTCATGCTTAGAACATATGAGATTGGTTTGTGGTGTATATATTATGCGAGAATTAATCGTCATTAAAAAAAAGGGAATCATGAACACGAAAGAATAGCCAAAATTGGTTTTATAGACATATGTGTTCTTGATCCTGGATTGCCCTATCTCACTAGACAGGGAAATTTTATTTGATTTTGGTGCGATTCTACCAAGAGGACTTATGATGCATGAGCTTTAAGACAAGGAAATTAACAAAATTTTGGATTAACCCACTAACATTCTGACAAAACATTTTGGTGCTATTGTTAAAACATCTTCTCTAATTTACTTTTAACTATTAACATTTATAATACATAGTTGCATGACTTTGAAGCTTAACTATTGCATTGTCAAAAAGGCGTCATCCAAGTCTTGGGCTATTAATACCATTATATTGTAATTGTATCTAAAAGTATTTATGACCATCTTTCATGTGGCTTATTCGTAAAGGGTTATCAAGAGATCATGGTTCAAACCTTGATTGGTGAACATCTTGAGAAAACGGGTAAACAACGTTCATCATAGCAAAAAAGGATTGACTTCTTAATGAACATGCATCATTGTCCATTTAAAAGAGATTTAAAAAAAAAAGTGCCAAATGAATGTTGAATAAATTGAATAGACCAATGAGAGACTTTCATTTCAAAATAGAGCACTCCTATTGAAAACTTGAATTTCCCTTGGTTAAACTTAAAGAAAAAAAAAGAAGAAAAAATCCTTTGTTACAAAAAAATAAGTATAGAATATAGGTGTCAATTTTGTGGTATAAAAAAAGTAATTACTAAAACAATTATTGAATTTTTAAATATATTATATAACTTATCACTTTCAGGTTTTTTAGTAACTTTTTAAATTTAACAAATACCCCATATACTTTATTATTCTTTTTAAGAAAAAACGGAATTATATGTTGTTGTTAACTATAAATATTAACATTATAGACTAAATTAATGGATACAAATAAATTAAATACAACTTATATTATTATTAACGAGGAAATATATATTAAACTTAAAGCACGAGTATTAATCGATATTAACACATAATGAAAAACTCATGTAAAAACTCCACCACATACGGATATTATAACTATATAAGTATTAAATGTTTAACATAACTTTATGAAGAAGTATGCACGAGGTTAAAAACTAATACGACTAAAACTTTTATTAACGATAAAATAAATATGGGGTATTATTATGCTATGAAAATAAAAACACTTACACACTACTTATTATTGAAGTTTCGAAATATGATAAATATAGTAATAGATATTATCATAAAAAAATTATATAAAAACTCTAATCTTCCTTGTTACTCGTATCAATTAGCAAAGTGGTTTTCCTAATGAATAGTAAAAAAATAAAGATTCATAAAGAAGTTTTTGCAATGTACACCACTTATTTTCATTTATTTAGGTTTTACTTCTTTACATTGTAATGCAAAACAACTTTTATATTATGGGTTTCTAACTTGTGGTTTAAGGGGCACATATTTAAAGTGAGTCCGACAGCTTGGGTGTCACTTTCTAAATGGTCAGCAACCACTGATTAATCTCTATTATCTTTCAGCATCAGTCCTCACAACTATTTACTCTCATTCAGAAAGTGACACCCAAGTTATGAGACCCTCTAGTAATTATGTGAGATCGCAAAAACTTTCGCGTAATAAGGTGTGATGAAATTTACGAGACTTAACTAGATAATTCAACCCGACACAACGTGCAAGACAATATAAAGTATTGTAAACCTTGCTTTACTTCCATTATAACTCAATCAAATCAAGTAATATACAATTAGATAACGTCATCAAAATTAAAACAAATCCCTCATTTTTCCTTAAGATTTCCTATATTTAAGAACCTTATGGTTAATATTTTACTTTTAAATACTATACAATTTTATAGTAAAAGTTAGTGTGATTAATTCGCTTACTCCTAAAATATAAAAAAAAAGTAAAACGCCTGTGTGTGTGAATAAGCTCCGGCCACCACCTGCTGCTCTGACGACCTCCTCCAGTATTAGGTTTTCATCTATACTCTATAATTACTATGTGTTGTATATATATAATTATTTATTTATATAAACTCATCTGAAATGAAATATATTCGCCCATTTCATCTTAATTTTGTTACTACTTTTTATTTATTGTTAGATTAATTGTTTTACTTAGTAATGCGCTGATATTATTTTCCGTTTTGGTGTATTACGAAATAATTGTCCGCATTTAAAATGTTCATATATCATAATCATATATGATTCTATTCATATTACTGAAATTATTGAATAGTGAAAGTGAACAAAAAAAAAGAAGTTAAGAGCGTAATTCGATAGCAAATAGTATTATGTCATTGATACTATTTATTTCAATGTAAAACAAAATTAGCCTTAAATTCATTCCTAAGGTTAAATTCATTCCTTAAAGGTGTAGGAAATGTACAAAATCAGCCTTAAACAAAATCAGTCTGCTTCATTGGTTTACATTTAGATTCTTTAGTTGTTTGTAGGAAATGTAGTGGTTTCTTGGTGAGAAATGTGAAATTTTATTCATTAGTTGTTTGTATGTCTAGTACATTGACTGATTTTGTTTAAGGCTACAAAATCCCTTGTTTGGGTCAACCTGAAAATCCACCCGAATAAGGTTTCAGCATGTACCAACCCGACCCGAATAAGTTTCTTATTGGTTCAGGTCGGGTTATTCGGGTTCGGCTATCTTTGACAGCCCTATTTATGGCATAGATGTCAAAACATGCTTTAAGTTCCTGTCTAAACGTTAATGAGCCATATAGTTTACTCTTTATTGACCGTTCTTGTGTTATATATGTTAGATACACACGCACGCAGGCACGCACGCACACACACACGCTCACATGTATACGATTTTATGTAATTTATACACATTATTACGATTTACAGACATTATCTGGCTAAAGACATACAAGTATTCGTGAAAAGAGCGGTTCAATTATTTACATTTAATGTAAGCATCTTTGGTAGTGTACGACACATATTCGCTAATAACGGCCATACGACAAGTACCAAAAAGTAAATATCATATAAATAATAATAATGAATCGCCTGTACGAAATAAAAAGAGCAGCCTTACGTTTGACTTGGCAATGATCACAAGGCCCCTTTTTCACCAATCTGACTCTCTCCATGCTGACTCCTTGGGTAACTTTTGACACTATAATAATGAAGTATACACAAAAAGCTTTGTTAAACTCACAAACATAACTATTGAGGAAAACAGAAGTAACCAAAAAAAATTTACAGAAAGAACAAGGGTAAAACTTAGAAGTTCGAACTATCTTGGGTTACCTGTAAGCCTTGATGTGCTTTCTTGAAAATGTTTTCTTTTGTCTTTGCAAGTGTTCAATTTCTTGATGGAATGATAGGTATATATATAACTCTAAATGATGAATAGAATTAAATTTAGGAAAAGTTGAAAGTATAATGAATGCTAGTTTTTGGAACGACGTTAATTTGTTTTGCAATATCTTTCATAAACTCATATCTTAGTCAAATACATTCACTTTTCAAGGATTTTAAATGAATCTGCATTTAAAGTCGAATTATGTTTTATATCTTTGAACAAAATTTACTTTTTTCCTTAGGAGGATATAAAAAATAAAGTAACATGGAAGTACCTAGCCTGAAATTAATTAAATTTCTATACATGAGCAATAGACTTACTTACAATTTTTTTTCTATACACAAGACAGCATGGCCCGTGCGATGCACGGCCTTCGATTACCATGAAGTAGCATTAGTCTGGCAACGGTTAATTAGATGTGTTAACATTAGTCATGAAACTTAAAGTGTTAAACTAAAGTTCGCTTTATTAATCTTTTACAAATTGAAATGTTTCATATAAAAGATACCCAAAAATGTGTTTGATCAATAGTACACGTGGTTGTAAGTAGTAAGTACACATTTGATTTATCTTGGCAAGCTACTAAAAGCTTTTAAATGAAGCTCTTGATTAACGAATTTCTTAACTTATCCTTAAAAGCTTCAAAATAAGCTACGAATGTACTTAATTCATTAGCTTTCGTTAGCTTCAACCACATATTCAAGTTTCTTAGCTTGTGACATTAATGCTCACATTCAATAGGGGAACTCATTCTTTATATATTTAAAAGCTCTTAAAAGCTTCAAAATAAGCTATGAATGTACTTAATTCATTAGCTTTCATTAGTTCCACCACATCACTTTTCTAAGCATGACACACATTTAAAATAGTTTATTGACATTAAAAGAGTATATGTGAAGAGACCTTTTTCAAGATGTTACATTTAAAAGAGTCTCTTCACATGTAATTGTTTAATATGTATAAGTTACATAAATTATTTTGCCTATTTATTTGGCACCTTTGTCATAGTTCATTATAAAACCATTTGTACTTTGATATATTTTTTTTCAATGGCACAATTTCAGATGTTAGAGAACTTAATGAACGTTGCTGGTTCTTCTAAATTGCATGATTGTATGCGTTTGTGGTTTGTGCGACAGGGAGGTGAAGATGATGCTTTGTCCAAATTGCTTATCGCTGGTTGTGAGCATTTGAGACGGGTAACGGCAAAAAACCAAAGCATGATAGCGAACATGGAAGCATCAGGTCCTTGTGGTGTTGCTATGGACTTGTTAGAAGCTTTGAGAAAGACTCAAGAGAGGCTTAGCTATTAGGTCCTAACTGATGGCTTAGCTGTTATATATATTGTGGCCAAAATAGAACAGAACCTAATATTGATTTAAGTTATTCTTTTATATTCGTGAGTAGTAACACTATGACAAACTTTGTTAAATTTATTTTGGTTAAGAAGCGTTTTAGAGATATAACATGATCAATTGATGAGCAAACAACATAACAATATGCTAAAGCTAAAAAAAAAAGTATCATAGAGCGAAAACATTAAAAGTTAATGCAAGAATGAAGTTGCTATGTTAAGATATCATCAAACATGATTTTCATTAATCGTTAAGAATCAAAGTGTCATTTATTTTAATTTTTAAAATATTTAAAATGACATAACAAACGTCTTTCTATAATCAATTTGTTTTGGCATGTTAACCATTATTTACATCATACCAGCTCCTAAAGCAAAAGGTTTGCTGCATACTATGACAAAAACATAACATGAAAGTATCAAGCATTTTTTTTTTGATAAACCATTGAACTCTTGTTTATGTCTTAAACATAAATTTTTTAATTTGTTATTCTAATTTACAAATGGGTTCGAGCAAAACTTATGTACCTTTCCTTTATATTCATTATTGAAGGTGCTAACCATAAGAAAATTATTTATTTATGGTTCTTTTATTTAAGGTTGAAATTTATTAATGTGATTAGTATAATTTACAAATGGCTTCGAGCCAAAATTATGTATTTTTTTAATTTTTATTCATTATTCAAGGTGAAACTTTAGATATGCCGTATTGTATAGTTGAGGCAAACGAATTCACATCTAAATATTTACAAACAAAGGATCATAAGTGCTCGAATTAAATTAATCGTTAGTCTTTCAATAAGTTCTTGTGTGAGCCAATTAGCTACATCATGTTGTTTGAATATATTCAAATCGTAATCGAATATCAATTCATGCCATTCAAACCACGATTAACCCTTTTAACAATTAACAAAGTCTAAACTAATATGCCCTTTATAATCAATTTTAACAACCCAACTAATAAGGAAAAAATAATAATAAGAAAATGCATATATGTTTGTAAGTAAATTTAATTTTGGTGGTTGTAATTATTATATATCTTATTTGATCATAACTCACATCCAATAATAGTATATTTTTTTAGTATAATCTTTTAGTCTTGTTTCAATACTGACGGCTAAATGGATTTGCGGTAGGGAAATGAAATTTTTTAGTACAATAGTTCACGAATATTATTCGTAAAGCAAATAACTGTAAAAGAACACACGGAAGTCGGCCCGATAGATATTAAACTAAAATACGGATTATGCAAAGGTCAAGCCCAACTCCAACTCCAACCTAAACCTTAAAAAAAATGATATATATAATCCTCCTAGCAATTTGTTAAACCTAATTTCCCTATTCACTAAACACCCGCAGTCACAACTCTTTCTTCTTACAACCACACCTCAAATAACACAAAATACTCCTCCGTAATTCTCAATAACCCTTTTTTCTTAATCAAAAACGAAATACAACTCATCTCCATCTTTAATCCATCTAATAAAAAACGATTCATCGCCATAAACAAATCGAATCATCACAAACAAAAACAGAACCGGACCTCTTTCTTCAATTTGTTGCTCGGTCTCGAATCAAGAAGGTGTTTTAGAGTCTTCAAGATCCTTTGGAGGGTCGCGGTTTCTAGTTATATTTCTTCGCTTTATTTTGTGTTTAGCAAGGTTTTGGCTTCAAGATCTTATAAAAGAGGTCTCGGGTAGGTATTCCTGCCATCGAAACAAAGAAAGATTGTAACATATTTGTTATTAGTCTTTCCTTAATTTCGTATATAAAAGAGAAGTACAACTTTTCACAGATCTATGATGATATACCTTTCGTGTGTTTGATCTAATAAAGGTCTTCTTGAACGTGATCAATGATGGGTTGCTTGCATATATCACGAAATGCAAAACCTGAGATCTTTTGTTCTTGTTTTCACAGTGGGTCGTTGTTGGTCGTAACCGTGAGATGGATTTGGTGTTGATAGTCTGTTATTTATAATGTTAAAAAAGTTTAACTGAAAGCAACTGAAAAGATGAGGTTGTAATTAATGGAGATGGTTCATATTCTGAAACTGTAAACGGAACCTTTATTTTATTTGGCTGCAATTGATGGAGAAGACTCACCTTTCGAATTCTTACATTCAATTCGACAAAGGTGAGTCTTACACATGTATGTGTTTAATGCTACAGTCAAACTTTCATTGAGAATATACCTTAAAAGCTCTTAAAGATCAAAATAAACTCCACCTTAAAAGCTCTTAAACATCAAAATAAACTCCGAATGTACAATATCCATTAGCCAAATGTACAATATCCATTAGCTTAAACCACTTATTTACATTAGCTTAAACCACTTATTTGAGTTTCTTGCTTATGGCATTAATGCTAACATTCAATATGGGAACTCATTCTTTATATATATACTAGCTTCAAGGCCCGCCCGATGGGCGGCTAGCTTCAAGAATTCTTTAATGAATAATAAGTTGAGTAAACGTTTGATACATCAAGTTATAAAAAATAATATTAAACGAAAAAAAATGGTTGATGGTTTTTTAAAAACAGTAAACAAAGTACATATGTTGACTACGGGAAAAAGTAGAATAACAAAAAAGAAACTTATAATCTATGAAGGACTTCTTTACAGACAACGTTGTTTGTGAAATTGTTGTACGTAATTGCCATCTTTGTCATAACATAGAACTTTCCGACCCTTCTTGCTTTTTACCCTTGAAACAAATATCTTTTCCCGTGATCAAAGTGATAGAAGCTGATAAGAGATTGACAAATGACAGTAGACTAATAAAAATAAACATCAGTGAGATAAATAATAATGTATTGGTGGAATGATATTTTTTATCATATTTAATCTTCAAGAAGTTTTTAATAACAAACTATCATGTATAAACAACATCAAATAAAATAAGATACCACAATTATATACATAAAAATACACAATATAGGGGTTATCATATATGGGCACTGTATGAATCGTCATGTGCAAGATCTTAATCCCAGGAAAATTTGTATGGGTGAATCTTACATAAGCATTTTCTGCTTGTGTATATTTTCGATTGTTGGATTTATCTTATTATTTATGAAAGTACCACCATTCCAGTCTTGATGGTTGTCAACTACCGCGTCGCCAGATGCGTCTGAAGACACCCTGAGATTCAAAAACCACAACATTATTCTAAACAATAAATGAAAGTAAACAAATCAATAAGTTAGTGTTTAATCTTTATAGCATGATATCATTGTCAAAATGACTTCCTACCAGAAAAGGTCATATTGTGAAGGGTTTAAACATCGGGTTGACATGAAAAAACTTATTTGTTCTATCTGTTTAGAGCTTCTAATAGATACTTAGGGTGCTACTCATGATTACGGAAACATTCATACTGATAATCTACATCTACATCTAATGATAATATAGTTTAGTAAAATAAAGTATGATGATCTATGTGGAAATAGAATTATTTAATGTGCTACTCATGATTACGGAAACATTCATACTGAGAATCTACATCTACATCTAATGATAATATAGTTTAGTAAAATAAAGTATGATGATCTATGTGGAAATAGAATTACTTTATGTTACCAAGCTTTTTATTAACAAAGAGTTTTTTTTAATGTTTAAGTACCTGGATGGAAATTTATACTAATTCTTTTGTTACAACATCGTAACTTGATAGTTAACCTAATAACATTGTTCCAAATTATGGATTTCTTAACAATAGATGGACTGGAAGGGCGAGAGACAGAAGAGCAAAGAGAACTCAATCTAGAATTTCCACTCCTTCTAAAACCCCAAGTATGTCATTAGATATTGAAGAGCTAAGTTAGGATGGGTGGAACTATAACCACTAGAACTGGCTGGAGAAAGTCTCGGAGATTAGATAAGGCTATGGATTGTTTCTAAAGAAAAATGAAGTATAACTTACAAAAACAATATAAGTTGTGAATAATTAACACCAATAAAACTCTATAAACGACTATAAGAAATTTACTAATTTTACATTATAATTGGAGATCAGGTCATTGTCTTAAATGTATAACACCATTGTTTTTCACTTGTTTCCTTTGGACCACAGTTGCCAAGAAACACACATTACTCCGTATACATAGCTAATTGTGAGAATGTGCTAATTAAAAGGGAATTCTTGATCTTTTGGGGATGGTTGATCAAAACATGGAAAAACCAAATGAGTATACTATCCATTATACCATCTTGATTTTGTTAACAACAATGCAAAAAACTGATCATATGCCAGAATATTCTTGTATCACATGCTATGAGAAAGTGAAAATAGCTTGGTAAAAACCATTATTTCACTTACAACAACTTTATGGTTATGTAAAAACTACTACATCGCATGTTAATAATTTTTTTGAGAGGCAGACTAATGCAAAACTCATGTGAAAAGGGTAAATCATATGTTAATTATATGACTGACCATTTTATGTCTAAGCTATCTAAAGGGATCCTCTATAGATCTGATACTGTCCGTACTCAATTATCTAACTACTAAAAGTTTAATTTACGAATCAATGTGTCAATATAACGGGTCGAAATGGGTAAATGTATGAGTTATAAGGGATAAGTTAGGCCCGATATACTTAACCCATTAAACTTGTTAAGGAAAAAACTTGCCTCGAATTGACCCGTTTATAAGAAAATGAGTTTTGATTGACACTTTTTAAACATCGTTTCACACCTTTAACCTGCATAAATGATGTAGATAAGGAAATTTCCTAGTGCACCAACCCAAAAAGTACAATACTAATGATTTGTTGAACCTTTAAATTATAGGTCTGAGATATACACAGGCATATACACCGGTACGTATATAGAGATATGAGATATATAGCCACACATCAACCAAAAAGTTATAATGATAACCGTATATTGAGTATTCAATGGCAAAATATCTACATGAGAGTAGCCGCAGCCTAGCCAACAACTTAATCACATCATTTGAAGCTTAAAATAACAAAAATATCATAAGTATACATTAAATAATTTTAAGGGTCTATGATTTGGCATCAAGATTAGTGATGCTACTTCAAAGCTCAAGTTCTTTTTCGGTGCTGAATAACCTTTTTTTATCAATAAAAGCTCCCTTTCTTGCATGAGCCAAGTCGTTTATAAATGCCTTAGTTTAAAAAAATATAATCAAACTTGTTACAACTCTTGAAATCCCAAACTTTGAACTATCAAAAACCCTGAGAGCATACTGAGAAAGAAAGACATATGGAATATGATTAACCTTCTATTCCTCATTTTCTTCATTTACCATTGTTTCATGCCTTATGAGATTTGAAAACAATAATTGGATGGTTAAAAATGATTGTGACATGCCAAAATCACTTCTTAGTGTCAACCTAAAAATTCTAATCACTTGAAGAAATAAAGGTTATGATACTTTCAGGTAATTACCTCGTTCTTTACGTGCTCCTAAACGAATACATCTTCAGCAAAATGTCACCCCTTTGTTTCTTAACTCAAACTACTGCAAACCAACTGAAAAGAGAAAAAAGATAAATGTTAAAACTACTTGCTTAAATGATACTGTATTCATTTTGATAGAAAAGAGTAGTGTATTTGTATATTCTATATGCTAACATTTTTTCCATGCTACCATTATTGGTTGTCATAAAACATGGCTTTCATTACATTCAACAATATTTTGATATGCCATATGTGAAGAATATGATAGAAAATGTGTTATCATGTCTTTGGTCGTGAATTTAGTTTTGTTAATTAACATGTTCAGTTGTAATATTTTGGATTACTCAAATCAATATTGCATTATAGACAAACT